>CM063597.1:2059436-2270121 GCA_032356905.1 Salix exigua | reverse complement strand
GAAAACCTAACAACTAGTCACAATCTAATGTTCATAAGCCAACTCACAGTTATAAACCACCTCACAATAATGTAGCAGCAGTTTCCTCAACTTCTTTTATCGATCCTAATATTATGGACGATGAGCTTCTTTTATTGATCCTTACAACCACAAGTTATGTCTACCTCTTCTTTTGTAGGTTATTTACCTCATAATTCTTCAGGTATATCACAATCCGAATAGGTCTTGGATTCTGGTGCTTCACATCATATGTCTCCAAATACTTCATCTTTTGCATTTGTGTCTCATTCACCCTTCATTCATGTCATGACTACTGATGACACTCTTATGTCTTTAGTAGGTGTTGGTTCCTCTCTTACACCTCATATGTCCCTTCCTGATGTCTATTTCATTCCGAATCTAATATTGAATCTTGTTTTATTGGTCAAATATGTAATTCTAATGATTATTTAGTCATATTTTCTTCTCTTTTTTTTTGTGTGCATGATCTGCAATCTCAAAAGTTTATTGGGACATGTTGTAGAGATAAGGGACTACAATCTAGATGAGTTAATAATGCCTCCTTTTGTTGTTATTGTTATTGCTACTACTAGTGTTGATTTGTACAAAGAATACCAAGATATTTTATATATAAAATATAGGTAAAATATTAATTAAATATGGGTGAAACTATTGAATAATATGGTTGTATCATGGTAGCAACAGAAAGAAACAACAAATTGTGAAGCCTCAAAGGTTAAAACAAAATTCCCAATAATTTTATGCATAAGCATCCAAACATCAATTTCTTGGGTACCAAGCCAACACTCCCCTGATAATCACCAAACAACCATATATATCACAAGTAAAGTATGCATTTAATGTCAAATCCTTTAACACTCAACAAATCAAAACACTAGGAGCCCCAACCAATCATAACTTAGCAACCAAACCAAAACCTAAAAAAAAATAGTTATAAAACCAAGATGGTGCTCTTCCTAGATTAGATATATCAATGAACTCATACTTGAAGTCACACATAAACCTATAGAAGCACCCACAACCTATAATTACAACTTAGAAACCCTTATGTCCCATTAACAAACCAACAAGAAAATATATATTTAGCAATCTTAACTTCACATGAGAATACCATATAAAAAGTAGATTTACATGCAATAAGAATTGTTTCGGTCCACAATGTTTACACATAGATTTATTAGATGACATAATATATGATTGATGACATGACACTAGTAACAAAGATAACATTTTTGAAGGGAAATTTATTTCCATATAAAATATCATTTTCACATTTTTGCTTGATTAGGTTAATTAATTTGAAAAATAAAGGGAAAGGGAATACTTATAATTTTTACTAGGATAGGTTTTTTGATATAGTATTTAGTATATTCGATAATAGATATATATAGATAGAATAACAGCAGCAGCAGCACTCATGTTTTATCTAGTATTTGAAGTGGTATATTATAAAATATATTTTAGTTTTTTTAATATAATAAATAAATATATTATTTTAACAAAATTATTACTAGTATTTATTTAAATATTATTTTACTTTAAACAATATTCAGAATTTGAATAGATATTATTTTATTTTTTAACATTGCTAGTATTTATCCTCTTCTGACATTCTCTTTGCTTTGTTATTACGAAACACTCCCAGCCGCCAGCCAACCCCAGCCGCCAGCCCCCTCTCGTTCTGGCGTATAAAAATAGTTCATCTTCTTTTTCTCTATCATCTAAAGAACAACCTAAAAATGTACAGTAAGAACCCTATCTTCGTTTCTTTTCTTTCATTTTTTCCCCGTCAAATCAAGATTATTCAGGAGTCTCTAAGATCTTGTTAGGCAAATCTAAGAATTGTTTAGGGATTTATTACCTAAAGATCTAATATCCTTCAACTTCGAATAACACTTCGAAGGTCATTGCAAAATCTAGTTATAGTTCATTGAAGCCATCTGTAAAGATTTTATATGCCCTTGATTCATTTATATGCAAATAAAATTCATTCCTGCTCAACATCGCGATGGAATTATTTGTATAAATCAACATCCCAAGTACAAAAATGCATAAATCGACACCATGAGATATCCCATAACCAATAAAATGTCATCCAAACCACTAACTTTTTTTCCACAGTGACCGTGAAGATGTAGATTTACGAAGCCGAGTATGGAAACAAAACAGTGTAAGGCAACGCCAGGCATATGAAATGCTGATGGCCAAAGATTCACCAATTTATTGATAAAGAAAAGGAAAGCGACCGTTGAAGATAACTTCAACTCAAATTGGTTGCAAAAGAGATTGTAGGTTTGTCTGGGGGCCTTCCCGTTCGCTAATAGTGGTCAGGCTCATTTTGACTTGAACATGCTGCAGATTGTATCATATGTTGGGACATTGATAACTGCAGAAAAGTAGTCAAAAGAAAACATAAATAATCAAAGAGAATCCCAAGAAACAAAACACAATTCTTACTGATTGGGAATACCTTCTCCGTATGAAGCCATTGTGAGAGGTGAAGAAATAAGCTTTTGGGAAATTTGGGTGATATCCTGCGATGTAACCTCATCTATTGCTTTCAAGAAATCACCCAGTGGTTTCCTGCAGATGGCAAATGTTGCGAGTTAAAAAAATGATCGTGCAATTTTGATGCGATTAACCAGAGCATTCATTATAACCCCAAGAGCATTATATGCAACCCAGAAAGATTGTGCCTCTATTTAGCTAATTTGGCCCAGATCATACATTGGGCAATTTAATCTCCAAAGAAACTTGTGAAGTCAATAAATGAAATAAATCAACACATATTCATTGTAATATAAGAATGTACAAGACATTCATTCATGAGCAGGTGCTTCACTATATCAGTGGCGACTCTAAAATTGTGTGATCTCCAGTGGGCTATCAAAATGGGTTAAAACAAGAGCAATGGCATGGTCTTTTGGAGATCGAATGCCAGGAGCCAATATGGGGAGATGACTTCAATGGTGCAGACAGCAGTTTTGAGTATGGCATTAGAAGGACAGATATTATGTCTTTCTGAAGGGTGCCGTCAAATTAGGTAGGGTAAGAAAAGGAAAACAATACTAAACAACAATTATAGTAGTAGTCTAGAAGAATGATTATAATTGAAGTTGGAATGTAAAATAAGATTTAGGATTCATAGAGAAACCTCTAGAATCTATATAGATTTATAAAAAAACAAACAAAAATGGACTTGTAAAATAGCCCTGGTAGTGCTAGCCTGATTGTACTAGTTAAAAAGGCCTGATCCAGATTTCTTGTACAAAAATAAATCACAAATGACACAAGCTGCCTAATATTAATAAACATCACATGTTAGTCACATGACAACTAGAGATCTAAAATACAATAAGAATAGCTAAATAGAAAGAAAATCAAAATCAAGAAAATTATTTAATTATTCTAGAAGCTCCTGCATCACCAAGAGAGAAATAGTGAAGGTGGAGACTGCGACGTGGAGTTTAACTGAATACAGTGTATGTTTACACAGTCATGGACGACACAATACACAGTTATAGAATAGAAGATAATTAACCAATCATCTTGACTGAGCAGTCTCAATTCAGTTTGTCTCCCTGGATTGCAACCCCATAGCACTAACCCTTATCACATAACATTATGCAACCTCCTTTCTAGAGAATCAAAGCAAATTATGGAGATTTTTTATCAATGAACAGGACAGCAAGTGTCTTTCAATTGACTTGGAATGTGAAAACATTGATGAATTCTCACAAACTATTCTAGAGAAAGAAGAGAGTATCAGTACAGAAGAGAGCGGAGACCATTAAGAAAACAATCAAGCATCTCAATCGGTATAAAAGCTCGAGGTGAAGGGTAAAAGTATAATTTGTATCAGGACAAGGCAATTTGAAGACTATTCCAGCAATCAAAAGTCATTCCCATACTGAATATGCACAGAAGATGGAGTTTTATTTCTCTGTTTTTTGTAGCATACCCATTGTTACAGACTAATATGGAGTCGCATGAAGGTTAACATCTTAATACTGAAAGATTTCATATTTCTGCATTTCAAAAGTCATGGCCACGTTTTTACCAACCAAAAAAGAATATATATATATATATATATATATATATATGTCATTATTTGAGTACATTCCAGATTTCTTATGAGTCATTAGCTTTTCTAGGGATTTAGCTACATATCCCTTGTAGAGATAAAGTAATTCTGGTTAGGAATATATTTTACTTCAAATTTAATTGTTGTTGACTTTGGCTTTTTATTTATTACCAAGGCTTCATTTGTCTCATACAAAATATACTTATTTATTACCTTAGGCTTCAATTAAATGTATTTAGGTTATTATTTACGTAGTTTTAATTGTTTCATTTAGAAATTTATTCTATTCTCTATTTTCCTTGCAGCTTTCATTAGGGTATTTCTAATCTACTATTTCTAATGAGTTGATTGATGAAAATAAGTTTCCATATGGTACTGGATAGCAGGGGACAATATAATACCTCTTGTTATACATCAAAATTTGTCTACCAATATCTTCTGAAGCAACTATCTGCAAAATATACCTTAAATATAAGTAAATAACTTCAAGAAAACTAGATACAGTCTAACAATCCACCAGCAGCACTGCTCTAATATACATGATTGATACCAAGAAAATAAGAAATTTATTACATACTCTAGATTCCAGATTCATCAAAATGGCAGACTTTGTTGACTGTTTGGCACGTTGTAGCTGCACTGGGTCAACTTAAGAAAACAAAAAAGAACCATGTTTGCAAAATGATAAAGTCAGATTTTGCACAGCAGAAAGATTAATAGTAAAGGATAAGGGCATCACGACAAACCTGCACCAGGTGAAGCAATTTCAGTTAGCTCTCTAGCTGCCAGCTTAATGGCTGATGATGCAAAATCTGAATCCTGCATCCAGAAACATAAGATGAGGGGCATTGACATACACAGTAATAACATATATAACCCACATGGGAAAACACTCAGGCATGCCGCTGCTTCTATATTCCTTGAGTGATAAATCAGAAATCTCCTAGGCTACATAATGCAGAGATGGCATGGCATAATGTGGGCTTGATCCAAAAAACATAGCCAAATCTAGGCATCAATAGTGGTTCCTGAACATAGGTTTGCTTTTTCCAGTCAAACAAGTGCATGGAGACATCCACTCACTCAAGTATAATAACAATGTGCAAGCATCATAGAGCAAACAGCTCACTTTCTTCCAGTGTTGATGTTGTAAAATAGAAGTTCATGGGCAAAGATGAAAAATACAGCAAAAAAAATTAGGCACAAGAGCAGCTACCAGTGGATTCATGCCTCTCATCTTTTTTGACATGCCACATGCAGTGTGCATTTTAGGCCACATTAACAATAATAGTGATAGCAGCAGCAGCAGCAACAACAAAAAAGTCTATCAAACCTAACATCACCAAACTCAAACCCAAAAAAGTCACATGATTGTCCTTCCATGCTGATGCTGGAGAACATTAACCATATTATTTATGTTTTCAAATCAATATCCTCTTAATACATGTGTTCCCAAAGATGAGAAAAAACAGCTGAGGACAATTAATTCCAATTTCAGTATCTCCCCTATAATTTTTCCTATTTTGTCTCAGTATTTTTCACTATTTAACATTGTTGAGAAAGGGGAGTTTCATCACCCATTCCATCAATATTAAACTGGACAAGTGTCCATGAAAGTTGCATGCTTGATCGACTTAAACATACCGTCCGCTTTTCTTGTAGATGATAAGCACACTTTTTAAATATGTAGTTAAATTACAGTCTTTACAATATGAACCTTGCCATTGTTGGAAATGCATAAATTATTTTAGTTTATATAACTGTTTGGTGGTTAGGTTAGTCTTTAATTGATACATGATCATACATGTGCAACTATAGTCATATTTTCTCATCATTCTTCCTCTCTTTTTTCCCTCTAAATTCACACGTTAGAACTTGAAAGATACAAGAAGCATATGGACTGCATGTTACAAAAAAGCTATTAGCTAATAATATTGAGAGATTGCCGCTAAAAAAGAAAGGAAAAGAAAACAAAATTTCTAGAATGGTGTCAGTTTTAAAATGTGTCTTCCTTGACCATATATACACTTGAAGGTTCTGGATGGTAGCTTACTGTGGTAGCTTGGATACCAAATATGGCAGAGTTATTGTAAATGTGGCTGAATGCTGAAAATGACTGAACTTTGTGGTACTGATTCAAGACACGTTGATCTGCCCATCATATCAAACAAATATAATTATGTCAAAATAAAACATTAGTAGGGAAAAAACAAAGCAATCCAATAGTATAACTAATAGAATGAAGTGCATTCCATGGTAGCTGACCCCACAATTAAGAATGTGTATCCAAGAACTACAAGCATAATAACCAATAAAATTGGTGTGTTTGTGGCACAATGGAGAAATGTTATTATGTTTTTCTATCTATGCATATCTAGGATCAATTCATAAGTCCATTACAAATCAGGCATATGGAGAACTTACATAGCCTTGAATACATTCCCTTCCCAGGGCCACCAGCTGAGAATGATCCACCACCTCCCATTAGAATCTAAAATACGATTAAACATATAATGTAATTGTTTCCATCAAATCATATTTGATAACCCTTTAAAAAAAAGGACAGGTCATGATGCAAATAGAAATAACCAAGAAAAATTCAGCTAGGTTAATATATATATCAAATTTTAAAAACCTGAAGAACTGTCAAAGTCATGGCCTCCTTCACATCATGCCAGCCACCTTTTAGTCCAAATGCGAGAGCAAAATGGGTTTGCTGGTCCTGTGTTGGAAAGTCAAAGTTGACAAATCCTATAAGATGAGTAAAATTTGGTAGAATGATTTTTGTTATTAAGAAACATCTTAATACATACCCCTGATTCAGCTTGACAACGGAAATCACCTCCAGTATAAACAGATTCTGGCTCTCCAGGGCTCTTTTTATCAGGTAGGTCAGATAAAAGGGGCTCTGAAATAGCTACCAGTTCCTCGTGTTCAACACCAGAAGCTGCAAGCACCATACGACGAGCAGTATAATTTTCCTGAAAAACACAAAGAAAACTTCAACTTAAGAATGCAATACTTCTCGAAACAATAAATAATTTCAATTCAAGGAAATGATGAGAGAAAAGCAAATTTTCACTTTCACATACAGCAACAAATTCCTCCAAGAGTGAACTATTCAATCTATCTATTGAAGATTCTGGAGCTAAGAGAGGATTTGCCAAAGCACCAGAAAAACCCACAGAGTGAATTGCCTCAAAAAGCAAACCTTGAGGGTTTTTTGAAGCTTCACTGATCTCAGCTTTCACCTTCTGAAGCTGCACGGGGAAGAATATCATGTGTGAGCACCACTTATCGGCAGTTTCACAAAGATGCATAATAAAACCACAACGATGATTTACCTGTTCATTGAACTCCCAATCAAGGAAGACAGGGTTCCTCACACAATCAATAAGTAGCTCAACCATCTCCGGAAGATAAGTCTTCAGAGCATCATATGTATATCCCATCTGCTCCCGAGATGCTGAGGATTGGACAGAGCCCCCAATTGCTTCCACTTCTCGCACAACACGCAAGTGGCTGCGGTTTCTTGTGCTTTTGAATGCCATTCGTTCCAGTAAGTGGGTGGCCCCAAAAGTTGCTGGCGACTCATATATTGAGCCACAGTCAACATATAAGCCTATTGACGCCGCGGGATTCTGGTATCCAAGAGCATGAAATGACAAACAATAAGCTAAAATGGACAACAACCATAGAAACAGAAACCTTCAAGAAAAGGATACAAGCATAGATACCGGTGATGTTTCAGATGCAATTCGCAAGCCATTACCAAGCGTGGTAATCTTAGTTACACCAGGTTCAACATAATCAGGCAATGTAGAAGGGAGTTCAACTCCTAAAAGTGGAAAGTCTAGAGGCGGCACAGACTTGGACTTTTCACCAGTAAGCCAGCTGAAGAAACCACTGGAAGAGGATGATTGCAAGGCAGCTGCACTCGAACTTGAAAATCTTGTAGGATACCTACGGCAGACCTAATCACATAATAATTTTCCCTCTATCACATCAGGCCCAACAACCCAAAAGGTGGTATATGGCAAAATAACAGCAACAGAAATTCAGCCATGAAAAATTATCATCAAGTGCTAAATGGTTTTTTAGAAAAAGGCAAGGATGTTTCCTTTTCTTGTTCTTTCAATGACATTTTCTCAGAAATCAGACAGATAGCAGCATATCCCACAAGTCTTTGAATAGATCTAAGACACAAGCAAAATGGAACTACTGGGATTAGGAATTAGGAGATGAAACTGACCTTGGAAGCTCTGAGACGCGAAACTGCGCTTCTGTACATGATGATGCCTTGCTGATTTGATAGTTGCTATCAAAATTATTCAAAACCCTGATTATATTTATTAATTTGTAAATAAATAAAAATAAAATAAAAAAGAAACGAGTGAGACACCAATCCTCAGTTTCGGGTTGTAACTTGTGATTGCTGCTGGGCATGAAAGAGTGGCTGTTTTCTTCTGGGCCGTTGATATATTATGATGATTCGATCTGCCTTTTTTTCTCTCCAAGACTCTCTCCTGGCAATAGTAATTTTAGCATGTCACTGGCTAGGCGACCCGTGCTAGGGAATGAGCCAGATGATAATAATAATAATAATAATTAGCCAATTTTTTTTACTTTAGTTTTTTTTTTAAAAAAAAAAGTTTTGTCTTGAGCTAAAATTCTTCTTAAGGGTCCAAAAAACAGAATGTCAGCTATACAAAAATATATATTTAAAAAAAATAATAGACCACATAAAATAAAATATAAAAGTTGTGTAAAAAAGTGCAATGATATACATATATATATATATGATTTCATGGGAAAATAATAAAAAATTCAATTATTCTCAATAAAAAAAATCAAATTGTTTTTTAGTCCAATAACTAAAATGTAGGAAAATGAAAAAAAAATACATAAAAAGAAAAACCAAAACTGAGAAAGCACAAACGTGGGCTTAGTAGCTTGGCCCATCAAAAAGAAGTTTGACCTGCATGTCGAGCCTCTTAATTTTTTTATATAAAAAAGTGAACAATGTGTCTCCCTCCCTTTATTTAAAAAATAAATAAAAAATAGTAGACAATTTGTTGTCAGCTAACCTAGTTTTCAGCAGACAAAAGTTGGGTCGTGGGTTCAATTAGCCTAAAAAATCAATTATTAACAAAAAAAATCAGCCAAAATATCCAAAATTAAAAAATATATATATTTTTTAGTTAAAAATTGTGTTAACCAAAACTCTCCTTTTCTTTGCCCGTAATATAGTCACCCTCTCTCTCATTTCTCAAACTAAGAACTAAGAAATAAAAAACAATAATAAAAATTATATACCAAAATTGAATTTGCAAAATTTTGAAGGACCGAAAAAAAATTATTTTTTATTTCTATGCTTAATAGCAGGTCATTTATTGCAGCAAACAGCCAGTCATTTCATGTAGCATTTGCCTCTCAACATTAATGGCCAAAAAAATAGGGTCCGAGTTTTGATACCTAAAATCCTAATTGTCAAGCTATTTTCAGCAATAACATCTAAAAAAACCCTTAGAGCATCAATAAACACCAATCTCTCAACCTAAAATACCCTAAATTAATTCAAAAACACATGATTCAACTATTTTTTCTCAAACATGATCTATTTCATCTAGCAAGATGAAGGGTTAAGAACATCTTAATAACACTTTTCTTATCGAATGAATTGACATCAATAACGAGCTTTTTGTTACTATAATGTGGACAAACAATGATTTTATCAAATCGCTTTTCATCACCTCAAAGCTATGGTGTAGCGATGCTCACGCTGAACTTGTTCATTGCAAATATCAACCATTAGCAAATATATGTATGTCCGAATCAACCATTAGCAGCTACGTTTGGAATTTCTTTAATACCAAGGAGAAATTAAAAACAGAAATCCAGTATATACTGATGGTGACTTAAATTTATGTACATAGACTGAAATATTTTTCGAACGAAGTGGGGGATAAACACGTGGCACTTAAATGTTCAGCTGTTTTTGAAGGCCAAGGTTGTAGCTTCAAAGTTGTCAGAACAACAAATTTAAAGCACAGCATTAAGATGGGCAGTACAAGTAAATAAGTTAAATTGGAACTAACTAACATTGAAGGGGCCTGTCATAAAAAGGAGGTAAAGATGGGCAGTTCTCATTCATGTTGGCATATGGCTCTATGCTGTTATACTCGGGCAACTCCATCCGATACTCACCAAGAATCTGGCAGATCGGGAGCTGACCATTCCCATTGATGCACCAGCTTGGCAAACGTGTGTGGTTGTTTTCGAAAATCTTAAGCATGTATGCATCGCGAATCTGCGAGCAGGAATAGGCCAAGTCACTTACCATGTCCAAAGTTAAGGAGAAAATTGTGACGAAGATAAGTAGAATAGAAAAAAGAACCTCTCTAACTTACAGTGAATTCAGTTACTTGAACAGAGCTGGAAACCGGACCAAATACTCCAGCTGCCTTGTACATTGCAAGAATAAAAGCAACACAAGTTGTTGATTGCCCATCACTATAAACCCATTCATCACGCTCTGGAACAGCAAGTAATTCATCAAAGGCTATGCCGCGCCTTTCTGTCTCACCTAAAATCCCATACAAGTCCAAATCCTGAAAGAAATTCCAGGTGAACACCAAAAGTTAATAAACGAGCAAGTATGCTTTGGTACATAACATTCCTATCACAAAGCAAGTCTACACTCATTCATTATGAACCAAGAGTTTAAAATCTTTTATTAGTTTCCTCCGTTTGACCTCAAAATTTCTGTATCAATGTATGATTAACTGCATTTTGAATATAAAACTAAATGGTAAGATATTGAAAACATGCAAGCATGCAACAAAGATAGATTCATTTTTGCAATTGGCTCAACAAAGAAGAAAGATGATAACGAGTTTTTCTTTGATCAGTAAAACTTGGAAAGAAAACTAACACAATCAATCCTACATTTTTGCCAATAAAGCTATAAAACAAGGGCATTTGTGATTAGATTCACAAATGCTTTGATCTATGCTTTGATAGGTTGAATCAATTTATTTATTCTGGTTCATATCATTTTAGTTACCATTACAATTAAAGAGTGCCATATGGATTTTTGTTTGCCCTACCAAACAAGATGATGCAATTTACATGAGATTGTAGAAGCTGTATAATAGTGGAAAACATAAATATACACCAGTAAGTTGTTTTTTTTTCACCCATAAGCTAATTGATTAAATTAGTTGTTTCACCATATTTGCTGTTGGCTTAAAACATAACCATTGTAAAACAAGAATAATAGTTTTATTTGAAGAACTAGGGTGACTTCAGGTCAGGAAGAAGAGCAATACCTCAGTTTCAAGCCGTTTATTTAGAGCTTCATTCCACATGTTTGCAGCATATGCTGGCTGCACACGAGTCCACATAGACATGACAGAAATGACCTGAAATAAGGTTCAACTCGTTAAATGACACATACTAAATCTGATTCCTGTAGAAAGATGAATCATAGGAAAAATATTATCCCTTTTCCAGAAAGAAAATCGGTGGTCATATGACATTCATCTTTGAATTCCAGCGTGTTAGCAAACTTTTGCTTCAAACAACAAATCAACTACACCAATTTAAAATTTTATATATCAGCACAGCCTTCAGTTCAAATGCTACTGCACAGTATGCAAATATGCACATACAACCACTCAACGCTCGGCCACAAGCATGTAAACGCGAATCCATGACTGTGCACAAACAAAGACCATGTAACTGTCATAAAATCAATGTGTTGCCATACCAATGCTGGCAGCAGAAAAGACCACCACAAGCAGTAAGCTAACACTCTAATAGTGCAGCATGCATGTCATGTAGAATGCAGTTTCAGGAGACAAATATGTGTGCGCATGTATAGACGAGATTTATACCAAGTGAGCATCAAGAGGGGGTGGGTAATTATCAGCTATTGTGTCGATCCAACTAAATATCATATTGTGATAACCATATGGCTTGCCAGACATGCTTCGAGCATATTCCCAAGCCGCTGTCGAGTTGAACTTTGCACGCACATCTGGATGTAAAGGAAGCAAAGCTATCTGTGGATTAGAACTATCCTTTAGTGACAACTCCCACCACTCCTCCCATGGGATTACCACTATAATCTCTTCACCCTGCCAAGTCATATGAGAACATGCTGTTAGGAGAAATTATTTTTCAAGCAGCTAGGAAAATGGTTCAGTATAATATTATAATTCTGAACACCCAAAATCCATTCAATACAATATTTGTGTAATACCTTGGATAGTTTTCTATGTGATGCTTCTACATTTAAACTCTGTTACTTTTGAGCACACGGGCCTAACATTTGTACAAATTCCATAACTAAAAATGCACCACGGTTTCCAATTGACACCCCATACCTAAAGAAGAAAACTCTACTTTTTTCTTCCAGAAGGATAGCATTCAAAGCTTTTACTTGCTTCTGATAGATTGAAACATTAATTCAACTTTGCAAATCCGAGGTTGTATCAAAGCATCTACAGAATAATGCTTATGTGTGCCTAAAAGTGGTAAATTCAACATGTGTCAACAATAACAACAAAAATAAAGAACGTACAACCATATTTTCTGAACAGCATTCTCCATTTTTCTAACTAAAAAACTAGTTATATTTTCCTCATACATAAAACCATATGATTTCCCTTCTAACCATAGATGAAAAGGCTAGAGTTCAAGAGAAACAAAAGCGAAACCAAAATCACAATTTTTTAAGAAGACAACATTGGCTTGTGAACATGGTATAAACCAGACATTTAAAACATCCTTATGATATCTGATTCATACTTTTTTCTACATCTAATCTGCATTCTATGTGATTTAGCGCATACCTTTTCATTCTCGTGTCCTGATTCACCAACCCAAAGATTCCCCAGTTCATCCTTCAAGCAAACTGCTGTGTGACCAGCAAATGCACCAGTCACCCACTTCTCCAATGTCTCAAATCCACCCCACCGACCACGGATCTTGGAGACCGCCAAAAAGTCACCAGAATGAACATCATCTGGATTAATGGTTGAGCGCCAAGGCTGAGGTCGTTTCTCAAATGTCGCACCCATGTGCTTTGTGAGGAAAGCTAAGTTAGCATTCTGACCCCACTGTGTATTAGAGAACAGAGGCAAGACATCAATTAAAGAAAGCAAGGTCCCCAGCATTCCAGACGGCATGAGAAATACAGAGACACCGTGCTCCTTCACCTGCTCACCCATAAATTTGCATTTCAATCCATCACCTCTTATGCGGTGAAGTTACCAAAGCTAATAAAATTCCAAAATAGAAACAAGTAAGGAATCATATTACATATTCCATCTCAGCAGATTCTTCCCACGAATCAAATTTCAATGAGTGTTCCCGTGCAGAAAAATAGTAATCCCAAGTAACTCTGTATGGCGTTGCAAAAACATACAAATCCATACATGTCCAGCTATGCGCTGCAGATGTCTGTAAAGAGAATACAGGTAGGTTAAGCTTCATTGAGATATGATCATTCTACTGACTACATTTCCAAGAGTAAACAAATACATGCTACAGACTTAACAAACACAAAACCCTGTTATTTTTATTTTTCTCAGTTCAATAATTGCAGACACTAAAACCCTAGAATTTTATTTCCCTCAATTCATTCCATACTACAGAAAACAAACATCGACGTCAATTAATTAATCAAAAGAGAAAAAGACCTTGAGACGGAGAAGGCCCCCGCCCAAGGCAGGATCGTGATCGCGATCAGCGAGGGTGAAGTCGAGGCGAGCTTCGTTATCGTAAAAGCAAGCTCCTTTCCACTGAAGAGTTCCATTATCAGGAGAAACAGATCCAACAAAATAAGGCAATAAATCAACGGCGCTGTGGAGATTGTTCATAACCGGCCACGATATCTGGTGAGGCAGCACCGGAAGCACATCCTTGACCCTAAAAGGTACCTTGAAAGCCTCAACATGATTATAATTGTCATTGTTCGAACCAAAATCTCCTCCTAAGAATAATAATAATAGTATTGAGAATTTCAGCAATTTAATCGTTGGATGATAGAATAATTTAGACATAATAATGGATTTGGATTAAATTGCAAATAGAGGAGATTGATATTTGATTGACTTTTTGCTGTGAAGGTTGACGACGAGGGAGAGGGAGAGAACCAGAACACTCCCTCGTTGAGGACTTGGAATGGAGTTTGTGGACGTGGCAGATTTGCAGCTCGATTTCCTCTTGTCTCGTTATTATTCTATTGATAATCAAAAAGCCTTTTCTTGTTTTTTTAGTTTATAACTAATTATTTCAACCGGCTTCATAATATATTTTTTCCAAATTTTTACATAAAAATTTTTATTGCAAATAAAAAAAATATATACATATATTTAATTAAATAAAATAAAAAATTTATGTGTTACTAAATAAAATAAACTTATTAATCATATTTAAAAATGTAACTAGAAAAACAATAAACAAATAAATATCAAGATATTTGATATAGCAATGCAAGTCATTTATTTGATTGTGGTCAATGACTTTATTTATTAAAAATAATTTTTTATTTAATCATATGGTAGTAGAAATAGACATATACGAGTTTACTTGCCTGCGCGCTGCGCTAAGTTTTTTTATATTAGATATTTTTTGATTTTGTGCATGTGTGTAATTGATTATTTTAATATTTAATTAGTAAAATTATAATTGATAAAATCTGTTAGAAATAGGGTTTTTTGTGCCTATAAGTGATTGAATATTGTTATTGTTAATATTGTTTTGATAATTATTTTATCGGTAGATTGTACAATTGGAATCGATAAAATTCTTTGAACATGAGCCATGTGTTTCGTGTAACATACTGATTGATTATTGTGTATGTTTTATTTGTTTGATGAATTATTTCACTAGCAAATACTAAAATTACAATCGATGAATTTTAGTACAAATGAATGATTTGTTTTAAGCAGCAAACAATTTGATTGATGGTTTTATTTCAACTACTTATGCAATAATTTAATTGGTAGATAGCAAAGCTGTAATTGATCAAATTGACCAAAGACAAGTCATTTGTTGCTTGCAACATACTAATTGTTTGTTGGACATGTTTTAACTATTTGACAAATAATTTATTGGACATGTAGCAAAAATGCAACTACTAATATTTATTAAAAATTAGTTTTTTAGATTTCTTTTTATTATTATTATATTAAAAAAAAATTAGAACACTGAGATTAAATTAATGTGAGATTTACAAAGAAAAGTCAGTTTATTTTCTTATATATTTTTTAAGAGGTTAATATAAAAAATATCAAAATATATAATTAGTCTCACCTATTTTTCAAGGAAAAAGTCTTGAAAATAATTAATATTCATTATTCTTAATGTCTTATCTATAGTAAAATAAATACATATAAAAACTACGTAATCTTAAATTTTTTAAGTTGATTATTTAGCTAAGATGTATAGTATTTAAAAAAAATATAGGATCATATTTGGCCTTCACTCTTTTTACCGGTATTTCATTGATGTTTTTATTTATTTTTTATAGATTTACTTTATTTTTGAATTTCATCTCTCGTTGTTTCATTTCATTCAAAAATTTACATTGGATTTGATCATTATTTTTATTTTTTTAATAGAATTTCTTTTCATGATTTGTTCAAATTTATTTTTTGTATTGAGATTTAATTATTATTATTATTATTTCTCTTTATGAGATTATACTATTTTCATTCCGTTTTTACTTTGTTATCAAATATGATCATTGAGATGTTATAAAAATATTGACAAACATTCATTTTTATTAGTCATTATTTTTTTTCTTATTGTTGTTGGCATTTTTTTTAATTTATATAATCATAGTATTAAATTAAAAATTATTGAACCAATTCAAATCAAATCGATGACACAATGTACATAAAAAATGACATGCGGTGTAATGTGGGCCACCTATTCATCCCAACCATACCAACACACAAAACTTAGTTCCCATTTGTTACTGCGATCCCACCGGTTTTTGGCCGAAATTTAATTATTTTTTTTTTGCATTTTAAATAATTATATTTTTATGTGTTTTAAATCATTTTGATGTGCTGATTTCAAAAATAATTTTTTAAAAAAATAAAAAAAACATAATTTTAATGTATTTCGGCACAATAAGCACTTTGAAAAGCTATCGTCACCACATTCCCAAGCATGATAAGCACAATAATAAATGCTTTTAAAAAGAACCGGGGAAATGAAAGAAACCTGAATCGACAATAACCACAGGTTGAAGCATATGCAAGGTAGTCAAAATCGCGAGCCAACTCGCAAACTCGTACGAGTTTGCGAGTTGGCTCCGAAAACCTGGTTGAACCGGTAGAAAAACCGAACCCGGTCAAACTCGGTCAAAATCGGGTTGACTCGTAAAATTGGACCGAATCGATCCGATTTTACGAGTTCAAGAATTCCGTTTGCTCTTCGACAATCGACAGTTCGACTCTTCGTTCATTTGAAATTTTCATTTCAAACACACCCGTTCTCTTCTTCGGTTCTTCCCCAAACGCAAGAAACAATCACTTGCAGTGCACTATATCGTTGAACTGAAGAGAAATCAGAACAGCTTCGTCAGAAAATGATGAGGGAGATGGGCCAGATGGCTGATGAGGTGGTAAGAAAATGATGAGGGAGATGGCTGATGAGGTGGGCGGCGACATGAAGAAGAAGAATAGAAGATTAACGATTTAGGGTTAGTAAAAGGGCCCTTTTATACTAACTTTCTATGAGGTCAGGGTTGTTATAAATTAATAATAATAATAATAATAATAATAATAATAATAATAATATATACGGGGGAGGGGCTGATAGCCTGATAATAATAATAATAATAATATATACGGGGGAGGGGCTGATAGCCTAATAATAATAATAAAAAGGTGGTGGTTTCTACTTTCTAGTTTCTACTGTGGTTTGTTATAAATTATTATTATAATGGTTGCTACTTTCTAGTTTCTACGGTGGTTTGTTATAAATTATTATTATTATTAATAATAATAATAATATATATGGGGAGGGGTTATTATATTAATATTATTAATAATAATAATAATAATATGGAGGTTTATAATAATAATAATAATAATAATAATAATAATAATAATAATTAGCATAAAAAATAGTTAGCATAAAAAATAATTTTAAAAAAATCCTATTAATTTAAGATAATAAATAATATTAATTAATTTCAAATACAACAACCATAAAAAAAATATACAATTACTTGAAAAACATAAAATAAATAGTTTAAATTTCAAATCTCAAATATTGTGGGTCTTTTAATTATATTTAAATTCATTTTTTAAATTTAAATATAATTAAAAATAATAATTTTTGTACGTACGATCTTTCTACGATTTTACGATCCGATCTTACGATCCGATTTTTCAAAACCCTTTCCGATTCGTGTCAAAATCTCGATTTTGACTACCTTGAAGCATATAGTTTCTTTTTTTAAGATTTAAACTGGTCTGATTAGTTGACTAGGGGAATGGACTAACCCTAATTACAAAAACTAGACAATTCCCACGCTTGCATGGGTGGCACAATATTTTTTAAATGTAAAAATATTAATTGTGTGTATTTTTATTATAATATAAATTTAGCTAAAATAATAAATTTGTGTAGAATTCATGTCAAGTGCAAGTTTTCTATAAAAATATGAATTTAAAATCGATATAAATTTTTTGTTTAGTAGTTTTAAGCTGAAATAACCAATATAAATTTATCATCATCATTAAAAAGCAAGAAAACTCGATATCTGAATTATTAAGTTGATTGTATTAAGATTAGTTCAATTTATAATTCAATTTAAATCAAACAAAAATAAAATATAAATTGTGAAAATACCTATAATAATCAAATAAAAAATAAGTTGTTAATTTTCTATCAACAAAAGACGAAAACATAAATTGAAAAGTCATCTTGATGTTATTGTCATTATCATTGTTATTAAAGCTAAAATTATTACTAACATCACTGCCAAAACAATTAAAATAATTAAATTGTCACTAAAAAAGCAACAGATTTTTATTAAAAATAATAAATAAACAATGATTAAAATTATCATTATTATTGCATAAATAATAAAATCATAAAAATCATATAATCTAAAGAATAAATAAAGAAACAAAAACAAAACAAAAAAGAATAAAGGGACACCCGATTATTAAAAACTAAAAACTAAAAAATATATAAGTAGAAAAAGATAAAAATATATATAATAAGAAAAAATAGAAAAATATAATAAGGAAAAACTAAAAAAAAACAGAAAAAGAAAAGAAAAACAGAGGAAAAAACAAAGAAAAAGAAAAAACAAATGGAAAAAAGGCTTAATCATAAAATAAAAAAAAGAAAAAGAAAAAGTGAAAAACGTAAGTAATAATAAGAGTAAAAAAAACAGCATGCGAATCCACGATGCAGATCGTGGTCTGTGTGCACAATGCACTGCGGCACAAGAAAACAGCACGCCGCTTATTGTCTTGGTAATAATAAGGAAAAAACTTGTTGACCCAATAAAAAACCAGGTTGACGTGGTCAAAACCTAATTGTCAATTCATTGTCAATTGTTTTTGGTCAATTTAATGCTGTTTTGATTCCGTTTTTATTTTTTTATTAGGTTTATCCTGATAGTTTTAGAAATTATTACCTATAATATAAACGGCGTGGGCAAAACACTGTGCCCACGCCATTACATATATATATTACTATATATATATAATAATAATATATATTATTATATATATTCTTTTGGTATTTTTTTTAGACAAAAATAATCCATATTTTATGTATTTGTGTTTTTAGATTTTATTTTTATTTTTTTCATTTTATTTTTTGAACTTGTCATTTTGAAATTTTAATTTATGTCGGTTACATTGTATTTTATTTCTAAAATTTTTATTATTATTTTCCGGTCTTAAAAAGCACTGTAGCAATCTACAGTGTTTTTCTACGCCATAATAATATATTTTTTTTTCTTTTGGTGTTTTTGTTCTTTTTGGACAAAAATAATTCATATTTTATGTATTTGTGTTCTTAGATTTTGTTTTTATTTTTTTCATTTATTTTTTTACTTATCGTTCTGAAATTTTAATTTATGTCGGTTACATTGTATTTTATTTTTAAATTTTTTATTGTTATTTTCTGTTTCCAAAAAGCACTGTAATAATTTACAGTGTTTTTCCTGTGCTATGATAAAAGGATATATATTATTAACTATACAATAAAACACGTCCTGATTTTACTGTACTAATCCACAGTAACATCTACTGTTAATATATATTTTTGTTGAAGATAAACGGTTGTTGAGGTAGCCGAGATGGTCTAAAAAACATTAGATTAAGGTTCTCTCAAAGGGCATCAGTTCGAATCCCACTCTCAATACATTTCTTTTTAGTGAATCTATATTAAAATTAAAATTAAATTTAATATATATTTTCAAGAATGATGAACGAATGTTAAGGTGACCGAGTGAGTTTATAAAGCGAGAGATAAAAATTCTGTTTGAGAGGTTGGGGGTTCAAGTTCCACTCTTGACATATTTCTATTTTACTTTAAAATATGATTAATTTTTTTAATGATGATGTAAATTTTCTTACTTTTTATAATGACGATGATAATTTTATGTTTGTTATTTCTTTTAAACCTATTAAACTAGATAAATTTATATCGATTTAAAATTCATATATTTTATAGAAAACTTGCACTTTACAAGAATTCTGTATAAATTTATTATTTTGACCAAAAATATATTATAAGAAAACAATTAATATTTTTTTATTGAAAAAAATATGGTACCGCCCGCGACGAGACGCGGGGCATTGGCTAGTATGATATAAACGGTGACATTTTGGAAACTCATGGAGAAGCTTGCAAACATAGATGTTAAAGCCTCGTATGTTTGCTGGAAAATGGTTTTTTTTTAGAAAGTGAATTCCGAGGAAAGTAAATTCCTGGAAAGTGAATTCTGATGTTTGGTGTTGTTATGTAAAATGAACTGGAAAACACTTTTAGTGTTTGTTTGTGTTATGGAAAATGAACTGGAAAATAATTTATTAATAAATTAATATTTCTTTTCAAGTTTATTAAAATAATGAGGAACAAATCTTACAAATTAAAAAGTTGAATGAGAATGAAATTGAAAAAAAAAATCATAAATTATCTCAAATAAAATAAATAATAATCAAAATAATAGAGATCAAATCTATTTTTTTTTAAAAAAATGAAAGGTGAATAAATTAAAATAATAATAATTAACATTTCATAAATTATTTCAAATAAAATAAGTAAAAAAACAATTATGACCAAATTTGATAGATAAAAATTTTCAATAAAAAAAATGATAAGAAAAAAGCAAATAGCAATTATAAAAATATGGACCAAAATTAATATAAAATTAAATTTTAAGAGATGGAATTGAAAAATAAATATTCAAAACAAATTATATATAGCAATCAAAAGTTTGAGGATCAAATTTGATATAATCAACAAATAATAACATTTTAAAATTTTTCACAACTTCCGGAAAATGTTTTCAACCTAAATTTTCCGGAAAACACTTTCCTGAAAACCAAGCCAAATTTTTCTTTGACTGGAAAGTGTTTTTCGTTGACCAATTTTCCGGAAGACAAACAAACACAGGAAAGTTTGAAAAGTGGTTTCCTGGAAAGTGAATTCCGGGAAACAAACAGAGCCTAAATGATTAATAGGAAGTTGCTATTAAAAATGATAGAACTTATTTTCAACAATTAAAAATAAATTTACTAGTCACCTTTTAATTATAAAATTAATTATCAACACTTAAAAACATTAACATGTAGAAAAAAACTTATTTAATATCTATGATCAATAACACTCATTTATTTTTATTCGCTCCTTGTCGTAACATAGCAATAAATATATATTTAGATAATAATACTTAACACTCCTCGTGCACAATCATGGTAGTCAAACTCGCGAGTCAACTCGCAAACTCGTACGAGTTTGCGAGTTGGCTCAGCAAACCTGGTTGGACCGGACTCAAAAATCAAAACCGGTCAAACTCGGTCAAACCCGGTCAAAATCGGGTTGACCCGTAAAATCGGACCGGATCGGTCCGATTTTACGAGTTCATCAAATTCTACTGTTCGCAACACGGTTACACGGGCGAAGCTTTCTTCAATTTCATTTTTGCATTTCAGAAACACCAAATCACTGCTATTCGAAGCTCTCCACCCCCAAAATCGTCTCTTCTCTTCTTAGTTCTCACTTCTCAGCATCTCAAGCCTCACCCCCAAAATCTTCTCCTCTCTTCTCACCATTCAAGCCAGAGATACTAAGAGGGAAGGTTGCTTTATTGACAGGAAGAATCTGGTATGAGATATTGTAGTGATGACTGATGAGGGAGGGTATGAGATATTGTAGTGATGAAGAGGGTGGCGGCGTGAGTGAGAGAAGAGAATGAGGGATTTGATTTAGGGTTAGTTAATAATAATAAAAAAAGAAGGAGGAGGAGTTTTATACTAAAAGAAGGAGGAGTTTTATACTTTCTACCGGGTTTTTTTTAATAAATTATTATTATTATTATTATTATTATTAATAATATATGGGGGGAGGGGTTATGAACTTATAATAATAATAATAATAAGCATAAAAAATAGTTAGCATAAAAAATAGTTTTTAAAAAAATCTATTAATTTAAGATAATAAATAATATTAATTAATTTCAAATACAAAAATCATAAAAAAAATATACAATTACTTGTACGCTAGCTGAAGATTTGTTTTAAATTTGTTAGTTTTTAACTTATGAACTTTTAGGGACATAATTATTTTGTAATGTGTTTTGAAGTTATTTTACATCATGTATGAATCTAAACTAATTAAATTTTATGTCCATAATTATGTTATTTTGTATTCATAAATATTTTATATACGATTTTACGATTTTTCTTCTCACACGATTTTAGCTGTGATTTTACGATTTTTGTACGGACAAATTCGAGTACGATCTTACGATTTTACGATCCGATTTTTCGAAGCCCCTTCCGATTCGTGTCAAAATCTCGATTTTGACTACCTTGTGCACAATTCCTCTAACTTGATATATAAATTAAGTAAAAATGGACGGTGATATTCGATTGATGAAAATCAATAAATAATTATTTAAATAATTTTATTTTAATTATTTTCATATAATAATATCAAAAATAATTATTTAAAAATAAAAAAAATATTATTTTAATATATTTTTAAATAATAAATATTTTAAAAAACAATTCCAATTAATTTTGCCAATGTTATCCAACGCTGGGCTGAGATTACTGGGCCACATATATTACGGACTCATTTAGCTTGAGTACCTGCCTGCCTATTCTTGCCTATTCTTAGCCGGGCTTGTTTTTAATTTTCATCAGATCATCCATTGATTCAGCGGCTGGCTTAGCTGAGGAATCGGTGATGGAGTGCGCCGGAAAGGGGCGTGGAACTCGTTGCACGGGCTCAGCTCGCAGACGCTGCGGTCGCTGTGGCGCAGTTGCTTATTGCTCTGTCTCTCATCAGGTAACCTCAAATTTATCCTTTTATTTTTACCTGGAGTAGTTTGAAGGATATATTTTTATTTGTTCTTGCCATAGATGTCGCACTGGAATGAGCATAAAGAAGAGTGTGAAAGATTAGAACAACAAATGAAGCGTGCTGATGTCTTAAATGATTTCCCTTTTACTTTTTCTCAAGAAGCTACAGCTACTTCTCAGGTAGGCACTGCACTTGTTGTTTTAAAAATATCTCTCTCTTTAACCCGCTGATTGATTTTGTGATTTCTTAACAGGTGTTTGAAAAGCAAGGGAGTAGGTGTTCATTCTTGAGCAAAAGAGGAATCCATCAACTTGGAATGTGGATGAATGAATGCTGCTGCTCTCACTCTGAGGAGGCATCGTCATCACTAGCTTCCTTTGATTCCTTGAGGTTATTGCTACTCCTCAGCAGTTCTTATAACGAAATTTCACGGCTGAAAATGTCTGATAACTGAATGATAACATGAATCTAGCTAAACAAGCTGAAAATTTGATTTTAATACCTGCTGAAAGCATGTAAGATCGTGTCAGTTAAGAAAGACAAGTTCTTGGGAAGGCAACCCTAAGAGATGTAGTTTTGGTATCTATTCCAGAATTTAGAATCAGCCTTGAATAGTAAATGTTGGGTTAAAATCTAAAACGATTGACGATTATGAAAAAAAGTACTTTATACACAAACAAATAGGGCAAAATTGTATCACATTGGGTTCCATCTATGTGGATAGATTTAAAAGATTTCTCAGTTTTTGTTCTAGCTAGGAAAACTGTGTATCTTAGCTGTGCTTGTTGTGTATTTTAGACTTGCTTTTTTGTTGAGTCTATTGTACATGTCAGAAAGGAAAACCTCTGTTTGGACAGTTCTAGCAATTTTCAATGCTTGTTTGTGCAACATTTTAAAGCCACAAGAAAGATATTTGAGTTCATTATAAACGTTGTTATGTATTTTATATCATTGATAGGTCAAAGGATGATGGTTGGAATCTCTCAGGTGACCTATGCCCATGTCATGGTATTGTATTTTGTTTCTACCTTCTTTCTTTCTTTTTTGTCTTCTTTTAGTTGTAATTTGATGGCTGTCTAATTATTCATATGATTATACAGACCCCATATCTCCAATATCAGAGTGTGTAAGCAGTTGGTTGGATTACTATGAGTGGAGGTGCATTCCTCTTCATTCACCCGTTGCTTTACTTCTTCACTGGGTATGAAATGTGCGGTGTTAGTGACTAGTTGAGATGGGGGATATGTATAACTGTTCCTCAATTGACGCTAATTCTATGATCTCTTGAATGCTAGGTTTCCAGAGTGGGTTTTTCTAAATTTTCTCTATGTCCTCGAGAAATCCTCTCTGTTATTTTAAAGCTCAAGATCTGTTTGTTTAAGTTCTGTTTGCTGTTTTTACCAAAATTTGCACTGCTTTTGTTGAATTCATGTGAAATGGTGTTTGTTGAGGAAACTCAATTGTAAGCATCCCCTCGGGATCTATGAGTATAAAGTTTAAAACACAATATCAACAGATAAAGTAAATGTATAAAAGAAACGACCACAAGTTACTTTTAGTTCCTGCATTCCATTATAAACACGCAGATGATGTAATTGATCTTTATTTCTATATTTCAGTCACTTACAATTTACCATGCTGCTCATATTGCTGGTGTTTGGAGCTCGACTGTTGAAACTCGTAAACTGTGCATACACTATCTTGGTGAGTACTGTGGTGTAGAAGCTTGATGATTTTTCTGAAATGTTATCCTGTTGTAATTTTTGCTTTTGCTTTTCCTTATACAACATACATCATCATATGAGTTTTACCAACTTAGTGTGCAACTTCTATTGATTTAACCCCATACCTGTCCTGTTTTCAAACTAAAATGATATAATTTATCTGTTAAATTAACTAATAGGATCATGACTTTGACCCACAACATTGCATAAGACTGAGTTGAAAAGGTGGACCTTTTGGCCTCAGGAACAAAGTTTATTAAGGTTGATGCTCCTTACATGTCCATGAGTTATAGTGATGTGAATATAAGCTTTCTTTTTCATGTGGTGTATTATTTCTCATCAAGGAGGTTTGATCTTTACTGTGTTTTTTGGATCCACCCCTAGCCGAAAGAATAAATGAAGAACAGACTTTGTCAGTGACAATATAATACTTTTAAGAATGTACTACAATGTTTGGTAGTATTCCGTTTCATTTCACTTCATGAATTTCTTAATATATTTAGTCCAATTGAGTTTCTGACTCCCATCCCATAGAGGGGGGAGATGTTGAAAGAATTAAATATTCGCTTGTGAATTTGTTTTCAAAGGGAAAAAAAGAAAAAAAAGAAATGAGTTACCCTGAATAAATAATTATTATGATGAAACCTTCTCTTTTCCCATAATTGGATATTGATACATGATCCAATTCTTTAATGATCAGTATCATCATTGCTTTCTTTCATCTGGAACTTGGTAATTGTATTTAGTCATATTCCTCAGAAAAAGTATGGTTTTCCATGACAAGACATCATCCCTACTCCAGATTCTGCAGAAAGCCTCCAGTAATCTTGTTAATTTTCATTTGGAAGGCCCTTCTTTGATTGTAAATAAAAAGGAATTGACATTAAGGTGTGCAGCTGTTGAATTTGCTAAATTTCTCTTTTGCTTGTCTTCTAATGAGTTATAAAGATGGGGATATTTACTTCTTTGGCTTTAATTTTTTTAATGGCAGTCACTTCTCTGAACACAATGACCTCTACAGTATTATATTTGCTGTTTTCTGGATTTGAGTTTTTTTTAATTGAAACTTAATAGGGCCTGAAAAAGAGCTTCTACAACTTGCTGCCTTTGGAGAGTTGCTTGCTCTGTTCCCTGGTGTGCAGATTCATATAGAGTTTATCGGACCTGCAATTCCACGACAAAGGTCAGTTGCAAACTTGATCATCATATTTTTGAGTATTTAGTTGTGATTATTTTCGGTAAGTGCAAGTCATCCTTGTTGATTGTGGTGAGGGCTTCTTCATGTTCTCTTGAGTAGCACATCAATTCCCATTGCACCAGTTCAATGTGAAGATTTATGTTTATTCAATTAAGGAAGAATAACCCTTAGCATCTGGTAGTTTGATCTATATTATGATTATCTATTATAGTTAGATCTTGAACTTTATATGCTCATTACACTTAACATTCTTATCCAGTAAAATCAACAACAAATGTTTGATTATTTAGAGGATTGCCATTATTTTCCTTTTAATGACTTAATAACCTTTGCAGTATTAATTTTACAACCTTGCCTTCAAATTCATAATTACTAATTTGCCATCAAACTAATATAACAACCTTGTCTAGAGCTAAAACTTTCATAAACACCTTGTCTACAATATAAAATCAACCTCAATTTATAAAGCCCATTTGAATCAAAGCCAATAAACTTCATATCCATCCACAATATATGCTCAAATGAGTCTTCAACTAGTGAACTCTTAAGCTTAGATTTTGGTATTGGCATTTTATCAAATACCGTCTGGCTATTTCGAAGCAGCCAGCCAAATATTGCAGAAGCAATCTTATACCAAATCAATGAACTAGGTCCTCCTTTATATCAAGAAACTTGGAACTGTGAACATGTATTGGTATATAAATTATTGCCTTCAACTTAATAATTACAGAAGGAACAATAGGCAATACAAATAAAACAAATTAAAAGACTCACATTTCTTTTGCTAGTTCCTTTGACATGTAGATAGTTTATAATTACGTTAATGCATAGTGATTGATAAATAATCAAATATTTACACATTCATCTAAAGAACAAAATTGGGTATCAGCCCTTCAATTTGTAGTGGTTTATACCATGATGGAAACCATACCCATGAGCTTGAGTGCAACCTTTTTTTCTCATGAGAAGGTAACTCGATATTGTCTTGTTCCTGGATTCCATAATATGAGTGTTACAATTATATATCTTTAAATGGATACTTGAACAAAGTAAACCATTACTATAACCCACAATTCGTTCTGCATATTTCTCTGCATCCAACACAAATGGCACGTTGCAATCATCAACTATATTTGTTCTACCAGGAAGCACTGATATACTATATAATTCTCGCTGCAGCGAGAGCATAATAAAGAGTTTTGGGTTTGAGGGATGTTGGTAATGGTTGTCAATAAAGTTGGAGCTTGTAATCAAATGAAACCAATGTTTAGAAAATGTCTTAAAGCAAAGCAAAGACTATACTGGTAAAATATATGTGAGTGTATTATGGTCAATTCGTTAGATTTGAAATTTTTTGTTGACCAGGATGTAAATAGTATTTTTTAAAACTATAGCAGGTAATTGCAATTTGGACCAAACTATAGCATGTTAAATGTAATTTTCCCTTCAATTAATTATGTGTGGAGCTTTGCCTCACTATGTGCTTCACATTCATGATTTTCATGATATTGAGGTTTGCTTGGGGAGGTGTTCGTGCTTAGTTAGTTCTCTAATCTTCTTCTTATTGCCTTTAACCAATTTACGAACTCATGTATATAACTATTAAGGTTTGTGTTACATGTTATGTCCATAAATCAATACCTGATGGGTTGCTAAACCTTAGCAGAAATTTTCTACATAATGAACCGGTTTAGCAGAAATTCTCTACATAATGAAACGCTAAGGATTAATACATCTGCTATGTGATGGCAATCTCTCTGTTGAACCAAAATTGGTATGCTTATAGCAGTTCATGATATATTCTTTGTTTTTTCTATCTTAATGAACAGGGATGGTGAGAAGATTAGTCTATGTAGTTATGCCCATTGCCTGGATGCAGATTGCATTTGCAATTTTTCAAGTGAGAATCTTAGCCAGATTGCAAATACTGGTAAATCTACATCAGTGACCCTACAGCTTCGCAGTGGATTTTACCATGAACGTTACAGGGATTTAGCTGAGGTTTTCTTCCCACTTGTTTCTAAACATATATTCATATCCATACTGATGGAGGACCCCCTTCTTTGGTGCCTCTGTTTAAAGCATCTAATGTTAAATTTTGAGACAGCTTTGGATGTTAATGAAATCATTTTCTCGGTCTCTCTATTACTTAGCTTTCTTCATCATCTCTACCCTTCAATCTTTCTTTATCTCTTATTTGTTCGACACCACATACACATATTATCACATTGTTCTATTTGCATGTGTTTTTCATCATTTGTTTAAAGAGATGGTGCTTCGCTCTTGTTCTTACAATGTTTTGTTCACAGGATTTGTTTCCTCATTTAGTAATTGCTCCAAATGCTGGAATTGCTGCTTATCCTAGTTGGTTGCCTACTATTGTATGTCATTGTTACTCTTAAGCATTTTTCTTTATCTAATTTCTGTGTATTTGTGTCCAAGAAAATCCTAGCAAGGAAGCTGCTTCTTTTTATAGTTTATTTTTGTTTTTTTAAAGATGACTCGTGTATTAAACCCTCATTCTATTCTTGTTGATGAAATGAGCATGCCAGGAACTGATAAAGGAGATAAATGTCCCAGCTATATTTTCGGATTACTGTGAAGAGGCCTGTCATCTAGCAGCCTGCTGCATTAAGAGTGTAACTGGTCGTTCTCTCTCACATCCAGTGCGTTTTCACATTGCTTCTTCCCTCTTCGTAGTAGCCTAAAACCATTCAATTCTTAAACTTCTGCTCGATTTGATTCGATATTAATTGATTCATCTGCCTTGTAGATTCAATTAAATCCTTTCAGGCAGCCAATGATGGTGGAAGATAGTGCCCTGCTTCTTCCATGCTATTCAAATTGCTTTCTGTTTGGGATTTGAAGTGACCTCTGGTTTATGTCAAGGGATAGGGATCCCCACATATATTTCTTCGCCTGATCATCTTAATGTATGATCGCTCACGTTGCAATATACAGCTGCTCCAGGATTGTTGATCGGCCTTTCCAAGTAAGTGTTTCTAGGATGCTTTAATCAAAAGACCGGATTGCCAAATTCATTTTCCATAATTGAGGAATGCTTACCCCTGAAGCAGTCTGAAACATCTTCCAGCAGGCGTTCCTGAAGGCACGCATGCCTGAATGCCTGCTTATGGAGTGGAATTTCAGATTGTTCCATGAGTTTGCCGATCATGGGACTCGGCAGCAAAGCTAGTTCTTCACGGACACTTCACGGTTTTATTTCCTTTCTATCTAGCAAGTATTTCCTATTTTGCATTGACTCGACAGAAAGAGCTTGTTAGTTGGGCAGCAAATAATGCGCTCACGAATGAGACGCTCGACTCCTGGGATCTTGATTGTATAGTTGTGACTAGCCAGGGTGTAGCCCGGCTGGCTATTTTTTAAAATTTATTTTATTTAATTTTATAGCAATCAAAATAGATATTCCTAAGAAATGCAACACTTAAATGCGGCAGTAAAATATATATTTTTCAGAAAACCACCTTTATGGAATTCTCCTCTCCACGTTGACACTGCTATGTTTTTTTTTACTTGTAGAGTTTCTCTCATCTCGATACTTGAGAGACCAAACATGAGAAAAAAACGATTTTTTATGATTGAAATGTAAATAGATAAAACTATAGGGTTTAAATATAAAAAAAAATGAAACTATATTTTTCACGCCCTCGGTTTAGAAATACAGAGTAATTAGACCTTATCATATTCATGATCTAGATTACAAGGGGAGCTGACCAGCCTGATTTGACCAAGTTGATTAAAAATATCATAGTTTCAACATTTTTTTAATAAAAATATTAAATTTATGTCATTTTAAAACTTATTTATGAGAAAGTCAAATTAAATTTTGATCAAGTTTGTGATTTAACTTGCCAAACAACCAATGTGTATCACAAACTACACTTGATTTAATAATATTTTTTTCTCAATGATATGATAAAAAAAATCAACAATTAAATATCATAATATTTATTTGAGAATGTGATAACCTTATAGAAATCAAACCAAGATAAATTATGAAGACCAACTAAGAATCAATCAATGCTGAAAAATAAAAATGAGAAAAAAAATCCAAAATGAAAAAAGTTTTTTTTTTTTTTAAAAAAAAATAATCTGAACTAGTTGACTTAGCGAGTCTAAAGTCAACCTACATGACTAGTCAATAACATGGTTTGACTTTAAAAAATTCAAGGTAATATATATAACACCTAGCCCAAAACTACAAATATATTCACGTCGATCTAGTCCAAGTTGGGATAAAACTCTTTACCAAAGAAGGCCTAACACCTATGTTTTAGTAGTCCTCCGAGATGCTAGATTCCAAAACTCACTTCTAAGTATCATCGAGTCTAGCTTTTATAGTGACCGATTTTATTTGATTGTTATCAAAATCTGACCATATTCCTTAAAGATAAAACCTACAAAGTATGTTACAACAAATAAAAACTCATAACTATAATATGCTTAAAAGATCCATTCTTGTTGCTCTTATATTCAAAATCCATCACGAAACCATGTTCTTAGCTTTCACTAGCGAACACAAATTCCAGTTCTAGAAAGGTGAAACATTTCTCCTCCAAACAGATCTATCTCGATCAAACACTGTTTTTCAAAGGCAATCCAATGGAAAGATAAAACTCTTCCTGAAGACTGAATCCTTGAAGGTGCAACACACCACAAACACAACCACTACCATAACCTAATGTCTAAATAAAAAACATAACCCAATATTCTGATGGCAAAGTAAAATGATCTTTCCATTGACACTCTACAAGTTTTAGATTCTCAGGTGAGTCTTCCTCTTCCAGTATAATAGATCTAGAAAGAGTTTTCAAAATTCCTTTTGTTATAAATATAATGTCTAAATTATCTAGAAAAACAATTGTCATGTTTTGCGTCAATATTAAGGCTCAAAATTCCAACATAACGTTTAAAGATTACATGATGTTATAAATGGTCGCTCTCGATCAGCTTAACTAAACCAATGCCTTTTCATTTATTCGAGAAATAGATAAAAATAAACAAAGGACAGAAGCATTTAATGAACATTTGCAATTTTATGAAATTTCATATATAATAGATGGAAGCGACAATATATAGAAAGCTAACATTGTCAAATATTTATTAGATTGAGATAAAATTGACGAGATCAAAAGATTAAGAACTTAATTTATATATACAAAAATAATAATTTATATAGTAAATTGATGTGTTACATTGTAAAGAAACTAAGTGATAAGGTGAAATTATTGTGCATGTGTGTAATATTCACTCTCTCACAAATCATTATGGACTAGAGCATTTATTTTATTTTAAATTTTGATTATTAATTTTTTCTCTCTCCTTGATTGAGACCTTATATTTCTAAACAAAAAGAGCAATTGCTTCCTATTTATAAACCAAGGACAAAACTGAAAGAAAAGGAACTAATGTAGAAAGGACTATGAAAATACATTGTGGATGAAAAATAGATTACAAATCAAGGTTTTAAGAATAAAAGAAAATCATGCATGCAAGTGATGAATATTTTATGCCTAAAAAAATCTCTTATATTTTACTCTCTTTGTTTTTTTTACTATTTAGTGCATTTTCCCTTTTAAATATTATAAAAATTCATCCTTTGTGGTCAATGATCTATTTTGTATTTAAATTAATATTAAAAAAACCTTTTTTTATTTAGCTTAAAACAAATTAGACATGCTTTTACTATCTTAGCCTCATGTGTTTGCCTTCATTATTTTTTAAAAAAATATTTCAAACAAAAAACAATTCTCATATACTTTATTGTAGTGTGATTAAATGAAAAATAATTTTGATGATAAAAAGATTATTAAATCTAGTGATGTGCATAACCTTGATGGTAAGCTTGGCTAGTTGAATTGAGTTCGTTTAGGTCTATTTATTTTAAATTGTGTGTTTATTTTTATTTTACAATTTTTCCTTTCAAAATTAAGTTAATTAAAAATTAAAATCTCATGTTTCAAGGGTATCCTAAATTTATTCTATTAAATTAAAATATTATTTAATGTTTCATTGCATTGATATTTAAAAAACATATTGCTCAATATAAAATATATTTTGAATTTATAATTTTATTTTTGTTTTGAAAAACATATTGTCAATGTATAAATATATTTTATATGAAAAACAAATTTTAGAGTTGTTTGGCTATGCGTTTCAATCGGTGTTTTGTCAAAATTTGAAGGGGGAAATTTATTTTAAATGAATATATTTTGATGTTTTTAGATTATTTTTATATACTGATATCAAAAATATTTTTTTAAAAATATATATTTTAATATATTTCAGTACAAAAATAATTTGAAAAATTACCGCAACTGCATCGAACGAATCAGTTAATCCAACGTGGTTGCGGCGTTTGCTTTTTAACGAGCAACCGAAAAACGAGTCAAAAAGTCGTTCAGCTTGCTTTTCAAGAAGCCCGGTCCCTTAGGTTGTTGGATTTCTCGAAGAAACAGAGACAGAGAGGGCGAGAGTAACACTGTTCTAATGGAAGAATCAAAGGGAGTAGTGAAGCACGTATTGCTGGCAAAATTCAAGGGAGAAATCCCATCTGATGACATTGAGAAACTCATCAAGGGTTATGCTAATCTCGTCAATCTCATCGAACCCATGAAAGCTTTCGAATGGTAATTAACAATATTCTACTGCATATTCTCTCATTTCTTTTTGCATTTGTTAGAGGGAACAGAACAACAAGATCCATGATATTTAGCATCTAGGCTAATTGATTGATTTCTTTTCGGCATATAGATGGAATTTCAATGAATATTATAAATGGGCTTGATATTTTTCATGAAATTTTGAATGGAGCTCCAGGTATGATCATTCACCAATCACAGATATGAAGCTTGGTAAAGATAAACGAGTATTAATCAGGATAAGAAGTTTGCTTGTCTTGAATTAAATGACCAAGTTGTTGATGTTTGTGTTATTGTTAATAATTTGATATTAAAAATATTGGTGTTTACGGCGATCAATTAGTTTCTTGATCACTGAAATACTTCGATGGTTCTGGCAGCAAATATCTAACACTTTTTATCGATTCAACATGAGATGATAGGGGCACAGATGTAAGCATTGAGAACATGCATCAAGGTTTCACCCATATCTTTGAGTCTACCTTCGAGAGTACAGAGGGCATTGCTGAGTACATAAGTCATCCAGCGCATGTTGATTTTGGCGGCCTCTTCTTGCCTGCTCTGGAGAAAGTCGTCGTGTTCGATTACAAGCCTACTATTTTTCGCCTCTAAATTGGTGAAATTATGAGCATCCACCATTCTTCTGTTGCATTATCAAAAGAGAAAAACAAAATCCTGCTGTTGTGGTCTCTCAATGGGAGAGCTTGGTAAGGATTTGATTTCAGGTTGTTTTGTGGAATTGCTAGCCTGAGTTCAATAATATCAGATTGTGTTGAACCTTCCCGCATTATTTATCCTTCCGTGTTGAGATCTGCAATTTTTTTTCTATTGGGTTTGATCTGCCTGGATTGATGCGGCCTCTGCCTGGTACTTTCTTCTTATATGACAATAGCATATTGCCGTGGAATCTCTTAATGGCTGATTCCTTGAAATACAGCCAGTGAAACCCCTAGAGATGCTCCACCCATAAAGATGCCAAGAGAACAAATGAATTATATTTAGAGATTGATTTTCATGAATCTGTACCTCGGATTCTGATCACACAACAAATTCTTTCACTGTCAGCAAGAACTGCAATTTCTTTCTTGTCAGGCTCAAGCATTGACCAAATTGAACTGATCAGAGCAAGTGTATAAGATGCCGTAAAAGTAAAATGATGCAGATTCTCTGTGGGGTCATAATTTGAAAAGAGGATTTACCTTGATCCAGCACTATTGTATGCACATTATCTTTCATCGACTTGCATCAGAGGGCCATATATCCATTTTGTTTTGACAACTTGCTCGGTTGGATTTAACTATCTCTGCTTTGCATTTGCTAGCCTGCACACATTCATTCATCAGACTCGTTGTTTGACCAGCTGATAGCACTCATAGCAGTGAATTGATGTTAAAAAACAAATGGCTAAATGAATATGCAGTTTCCCTTTAAATATAATTTGGAGCGGTTGGCCATTGAACTAGGATGAGGATGATATGCTTGTTGTATAAAAGATATATAGAAGTTGTTAACAGTAAGATTTCCTCTAACCCTATCCATTGTTAATCTGCTATGCTATATAGGAGTCTATAGTAAAAAAAATCCAAGTTCAGCAAGCAATATTATTGTATCAGAGCCTCTTCTCTAATGAGATTTTTTCTAGTATGAGCTCCACTCTTGAATCTGTCTTCAAAAACACTGGAACTTACAGGCAATGGTGATACTCACCTTGTTGCCTTCAATGCACTTCCACTCAAAATTGAAACTCTCCAACTTTCATTAATGGCGTGCTCAGTTGATGTCCTTGCTTGTGAGTTATGGGGACCAATGTCAACTACTTCCCTTGATGGTTTTCATTTTTATGTTTCATTTGTTGATCATATTACCAATTATTGTTGGCTGTTTCCCATACGTCATAAGAACTATATCTGCTCCATCAGATAAAAGGGTTGCTTGAAAAACAGTTTGGTTTAGAAATCAAACATTTGTACTCAGATAATGGAGGCAGATTGTTATGCCCTTCTCCATTTTTCTTTTTATTCATTCAATTAATTGGTCCACTACTGGTCCTCGTTCAACAGAACGGAAGTAATGAACACCGGCATTGTTATGTTGTTGAAACAGGTCTGCCATTATTGAATCAAATACTCGAGGTTTTGTTGAAAATGTATCTCATTTTTAGCACTTAATTCGTGAAATTATAACTTTTATTGAAAAAACTAACAGTTTTGACAGCGTCCTTTATCAGTTCAATTTGCTTACTTGATAAAAAAATACTTTTAAAAACATGTGGTGAGGTCATAGTTCATAGCTATAAAAGAAAAGACAATTGATATAAAATACGCCAATTATCTTAATGCAATATTCTTATCAATCAATCAATGTTATAGGAAGCTTCATAACCGTATTTTTTTTTTTGTTGACAATTTCAAACTTAAAAGGGAAATATAAAAACTCATTGTCCATCATTTGTCCTTTGATGTTATTTTATTTTTTGTTGTCTTTAATAAAGACAAACAAAACTACTCAAAAATATTTTCATTTAATGGATCACTTATCTTAAAGACCTAATAATCTTAATAGTATTTCTTCAATATGAAATTCTATCACATATATCAAAGGACATGGTGTAGTTCAATAAAAAAAAATTCATTGTTATTTTTAGTTTGTTCTTTGCATTGACTTTTAGTTTTTTGTGGTGTGTTTTCCTTTAATGTAACTTGTTCTTCAATGTTGGACTTTTGTTCTTAGCATTCCCTCTTCTGTATATTCTAATATTATCCTTGTCTTTCAAACTATAAATCTCTCGTTTACCCTAAGTACGAGCAAGGTAGTCAAAATCTCTCATTTACTCGAATGCGAGTTTATGAGTTGGCTCAACAAACCTGGTTGAACCGGAAAGAAAAATTGAAACCGGTCAAACTCGGTCAAAATCGGTCCGATTTTACGATCCGCTCATTCTTCCCCGGTTCAAAGGTGATTTAAAATTTCAAACGGAGCTAAGAAAAAAAAATAGAGAAGAGGATAAGAAGGAAGAGAGGAAAGGAGAAGAGGATGATGAGAAAAAAAAGAAAATGGAGAAGAGGATGCGGACTGAGGAGAGGAGGGTGGCGGCGGCGTGGAAAGAGGAGAATCAAGGGCATGCCCGAGCCTTTCGTGTGAATTCCCCAGCAGCGAATTCAAAACCCTAAAGTCTTTCTTTTTTTGATTTCAGGCCTTCTATTTACCTCTGGCCTCGGAGAAAGGGCTTTTATACTTAGGTTTCTATGGGGGGAGGGTTATAAAATAATAATAATAATAAAGTAGGTTTATACGGGGGAGGGATTATTATGATAATAATAATAATAATAATAATAAGCATAAAAAATAGTTAGCATAATTTTTTTTTAAAAGAAATCCTATTAATTTAAGATAATAAATAATATTAATTAATTTATATATCACATCAATAAAATATTTATTTTTAGTTTGTTAATTTTTACCTAATGAAATTCTATGGACATAATTGTTTTGTAATGTATTTTTCAATTATTTTGAATCATGCATGAACCTTAACTAATGAAGTTTTATGGCCATAATTATGTTATATTATATTCGGAAATATTTTACTTATGATTTTATGATTTTTCTGCTCACACGATTTTAGCTGTGATTTTATGATTTTTGTACGGAAAAATTCGGGTACGATTTTACGATCCGATCTTTCGAAGCCCTTTTCGATTCGTGTTAAAATCGAGATTTTGACCACCTTGAGTACGAGGGTATGATCCATGTCGGGTTTTTTCAAAAAAATAATTTGTCACGCTCAAATCAAGATTAACAAAGAACATATATTTCAATGCAAAGTTGGTTATAACTAATAAATTTTAACATTGTTAAATGTAATGATTTGAGTTTATAAGAGTCATGATTATTAGCATGTCAATGAACATATCAATAAAGATTCTATGGTGTGTTTCAAAAACTTCATTTATGAGATCAAAAATTGATTGGTAGTCCTGTCCTATATTATTAGCATGTTATTTTGACAATTAATAAATTAATTTTGTAATCAAAATACTTTAAATTTTTAAAAATGATAATGCTGATTAAACCCTGAAACAAAGCAATAACAAATAACCGATGAAATTTTATAAAAAAGTTATTGGCAACATGATATTTTTCTCAGTTTCAACAATCATTTCTGTTTTATTCTTTATTTTTGTTATGCTCGTGACCAGTTATTATCGATACAACCAATGATAAAACGATTCGCAAACTCCTCTTGCCGACTAACTTCCAGGCTCGGTGAAGAAATAGTAAGGGGGACATGGGAAAGAGAAACTGTAAAGGGAATGGGGGGACTGACGGTTGGGGTCAGTTGAAGGGGGCTGGATTGGAGAAGGGAGGCTGGCGGAGGAGACAGGCAGGAAAACAGAGAGCAGAGAAGGGACGCAACTGACAAAGAAGGGGGGCTGGCCGGCGACTGCAGCTGTAGCTGCAGGAGAAGATGAAAAAAAAAGGGGAAGGAGGTTGCCGGCTGGAAGAGAGAAAGAGGTAGGGTTGTTTTAGGGTTTTGGATTTTTCTGGTGTGCGGGAGGGAGCATAGTTGTCGTATCAGTCAAAAATGAAACAAAATGAATCAAAATGGTGTAGTTTTTACTCCAGTTTTTATTCCAACCTGTTTTTGAATGCACCGGCTATTCCATTTCGGTCTGGACTATATACACACACACTTAGATATATTAAAAATTAAAAATTAAAAACAATAAAAATTAAAAAATATTATATATATTATATCGCGTCAACTTTGATACTATAAAAAACAAATTCTTTTTTTCATCAAAAAAAAATTGAAACACTCCTCGCACCTTCATAAAAAAACAATTTTAAAAAAATTAAATAATTATTTTTTTAGAAATATTTCTAATTTTAATATTATGTTTTTTTGATTTTATATTTGTATTATATAATATTAAGTTAATTTATCTTGAATTTAAATTATATTTGTTAAATTAATATTTTAATTTTTATTATATATATATATATATATATATATATGAATAGTATAACCTCAAACGATACAATAAAATACTCCAAAATTAAAATATTATGCAACAATAGAAAAACAAAACACCACCGAAGCGAAACTGACAGTCATGGATGGAGGGGGTAAAAAAATGGTTTCGATTCCCAAAACTTCTCTTACTATTTTCTCCCCTCTTCTTCTTTCTACACGTGCGGGCTCATATATAATATATATATATATATATATATATATATATATAAGATATGTTTATATATATAAAATGTATAAGATATGTTTAGGTTTTGGATTTTTTTTATTCTTTTTGAATCAGAAAAACAAGGTAAAAAATTAGATAGAAGCAGAGTTATGACTTGGGTCTTTTAGATGACAGTATTATTGAATGACATTACTATTTTGATAAAGTTAGAAGTATTAAATGAGCTTATATTAAATTGGCCTTTAACAAATAAAAAATGTTAAATTGAGTTTTTTATAAGCAAATTTTTATCATTTTTAACAAAACCAACCCCGCTCTAGTACAAGGTTTATGGTCGGGTTTTCAGGTTTTTTATCCCCAAAAAATCAACTTTGACCAAACCAAACCTGTTCAGTTTGAATCCGTTTTCAGTTCGGTCCAGGTCATATTATTAAAAAACTGTATCTCCTGGTTGAGTTTGAATTTTGGGTCAATCGAACCAAACTAGAAACTGAACAACCCTAACATTAAATCAATATGCTTGTAATATTATAGTATATGCTTTTATTGTCCATCTCTCCATTATCCACTAATCTTAACGTTTGAAAAGGTGGTGGAAGATGTGTTTTCAGTATCCTTTGTTTTACCTGTTTGGTAAAGACTAAAGAGAGAAAGGTATAAGGAATCTTTGATGTAGCTAGCACACAAAACACCAAGAAAGATGCCCCATATCATATCTAAAATGGAGAAAAATAAAAAGAGATTCCAAATCTTCAATATATATATATATATATATATATATATATATATGATTCACACGGCCATTGATCCTTTTCAAGTAGCTCTCCATTTCAAAAGCATTTTTGAACAAATTTTAAAAAAAAAAATATTTTAAATTAAAAAAATTAGTATTTCAAGATATTTTCATGTGATGATATTAAAAATATTTTAAAAATATATATATAATATTAATTTTAAAAAAATATTTTTAAAAATAATTTGATACCTAAACGAATTAATTATAATTAAAGATGTTGAGAGATGAATTTAGATATTCAATTTTTAATATTTTATAGTCTTCGATTCTCCATCAACCTCAATCATGATCAGATCAAATCCACACAGTGAATTCAGCTGGTCGGCCATAACTTGAATGTGCATCACAGGCTGAAAAAAAGGAAAAGAATCCTTGCCCATCTTGGGACCAAAAGGCTTGATCAAAGATCAATGGTTGTTGGTGAGATTTTTTTATTTTATTTATTTTCATCGCACATGGACTTCCATTTATACATCGATAATAGCTAGTGTTTACTATATAATAATTAAAAAATATTCTTAAATTTATTTCATTAAATCAAATATAAAAAATAAAATAAAACTCAAGGAGAAATTATTGTAGCTCAAGACTCCTGTTAATATTCATTATAATAGTGATATGATGATATTGACTCTAACTCGAAAAAAACCTTTTAACTTGTCATTGACGCAAGGTTTTTTTTTTTTTACCGTGACATACAAATTATATGGGTTTAAATCAATTATTCTTTTACAGAAAAAATACAAATCTAACCCTAAAATTAAAAAATAATATAATCTAACCGTGACATATAATTTTTCTGACCCTAGTATCTGTGAATATTTGAGGTGCGGTTAATTTATCATTTTAATCTTAATACTCCTAACTTTGATGGTATATGCTCAGTATTAATATTGATAAATGTAAATATTTACGGCTCTGATGTTTTAATATATTTTTTTGTAAATTCAGAAATATCAATTCAAATGTTCTTTTAATTTTGGTAAATTCCAAATTAACTTTGTAAACTTGTTATAAGGTAAAAATAATAATAATCAAAATATACATGATTTTCTAGTAAATTTATTAATTGCTAAAAGTCTACATGTTTTTAATGCCATTGTGATGATCATGTAAAAGTAATTGGGGGCATTAATTCGTGGGTCCTGATTCGCCAATAAGAGATTCGATTTGTCTAAAGTAACTTTTACCCTTTATTTAGATATCTTTGTATCAAGCTTTTAGTTTATTTAGCATTCCTTGCCATGATCATCAAGTCAACCAACTCTATATATTCCGATTCAAGGTAATTTTTTTTAGTTATAAAAAAATATTCTAGTATTGCTAATATTTTTCTAGATAAAAAAAACTCATATAATTCATAAAAATACAATTTAGCTATGAAAAAAAACTTATAGATAACATTACTTTTAATATTAATATAATAATATACTTGATTAACTTGGACCAGTCGGAGTTAATATATTAAATCTGCAATATTTGTTATGAAATTTTGATAACCCCTTATATAAAATAAATCAAAATAAATTATGAAGTATAATTTATAATCAACTTGATATTGAAGATAAAATAATTTTTTTTTACAAAAGATCTAAAGAAAGGATCCAAGTTAACCTGTTAAATTTTATAAAAAAAATATGAATTAAATCTTCTAATAAATCTAATATTGAAATATGAGATTAAAAAACATATAAAAACTATAATATAAGGTGAATTAGAAAATTGATTTATTGATGTTATAATGATGCTTACACATTCAATAAATAATATCAATAAAAAATTCATTTATTGGTCCAAAAATCATTATAATATCAATAAATCATTTTTTTTAATCAAAATGCTAACCTAGTGGTACAAAAACACAAAATCAAAATCAAGAAAATCTTCTCCCGACCTTGATCTTCTCTCTCATTTGTCAATCTAAGAATTGAAAATAAATAAAACACACTTCCAGGCTACTAGGAAAAATCCAAAAACTAAACGGAGCGAAATAGATGCAAAAGTTAAATAGGTGAACTGAAACTCACATCATTATTCGAGAGTCTTGACCATATTATAATGGGTTTGAGTTTGATTTTTAAATTGTTTTTTGTTCAGAAATATATTAAAATGATATTTTTTATTTTAAAAAATTTATTTTTAACATCAACACATGAAAATTATCTAAAACCACTATTTTTTGATTTAATATAAAAATTAAAAAATATATATTTTTTTAAACCGTTTTTGAAACACAATATCAGGGTTTTTGAATTTTTTTGATTATCCATATAGGATCGTGGGAACCACATGACTCGAAAAACATACTTTGTGGACTCAGGTCATGTGTAAACCTCAGGCTGTCCTAGGCTCTTACGAGTGGAGTTGAATATGCAGAGCTCGAACCTGGGTATTGCCTTTGGCACCCCCAGGTTTTACCGTTGCACCCCACCCTCGGGGACAGGTTTTTGAAATTGACAATGATTGTTTCACCATTTTTACATCCTATTCCTCCCTCTTTTAATTTTATTTGTCTTTCACAATTCAAACTATCCCTCATAAATTTATTTCACAAGAGGATTCAATAATAATAATAAAAAAAATATGTTAAAATTCCATCATTAGATAGGTGAAGTGACTGGGATGATCATCGTTGTAGTTGCTTGCGGGTGCTTGTTACCATTACTTCAAGATATGAGCAACCTCCATTTCTTGAACAACTTGCTGTAAGACAGGATTAGCGATTTTTTGGTGAAATTAATGAATACGAGGAAGAAAAAAAACCCAACCATTCTTCATTTGGGAAGATAATTCATGCGATCTTCGAGATTTGATTGCGCAGTGGTAATGTCTGAAGCGTTTGAAAACGTAGGAAGAGTCCAAGCATGAAAAAAGGGCATTTTGGTCCCACCACCAGATCTCTTTGGGTCTCCCAAATCTCCTCCTCACTCTTGTCGCGTCTGCTGCTGGCAAATCACGGAGTGCGATTGTATCGTAATTTTCCAGATTCTTATTTTTTTTGGAAATAAAATTGTAATTATTGTTTTTTTTAAAACAATTTAAGAATACACCCATATTAATATTAAAATAATGCGTTAATAAATTATCTATGGAGTTGATTCAGTGATAACAATTTGAAATTAAGAAATTTGTTTTTTATAGTTACTAATATAATAGTTATCGGAGGTCACAAGTCATTAACTTTAAAGTCTATAAAATTAGTTGGTATGCGCGCAAACTGACATAGACATCCATATTAGTAAAAAATAGTGCATTAATAATTCTTTATAAACTTTGATCCTAAAATTAGAATTCTAAATATTAAAAGGATAAAAAACACAACCAATCACTAAAGCATCCACTTAAAATTCATTATCTATTAAAAAAAGTTTTAAAGGGACGTGACGTGATGATAGAAAGCTTGTGATATGCATAACAAGTTTTAAGTTCAAGTCAGAATATGCACTTCTTGTAAAAGTTTAAGATAACTGGAATTTTACTCGATCATCTATACTCATAAAATACGCTTTTCGAAAATTTGAGTTTTCTATTATCCAAAAATATATATATTAAAAAATTAGTTTCCAAATTAATTCAAATCTATTTATCTCACCTAACATTAAGTTGCACTCACTAATTTATTACCTACCAAATGATAATTAATTTTCTTGATTGGACCAATACTAACAAAAAAAAAACGTCTTCAACATCGTGCTGGATTGAGCCTTGACATTATCTTTTTTTTTTAAAAAAAAAAAACCTTGGTTCTGTTCAGTCAAGCATGTAAAAGAATACAAGACAGAACAATATGCTTAGCAGTTAGCACTGATCACATCACAGAAGAGTTAGATAAAGTAATCTAAACAGAAGCAAGATCACGTTAAAAAAGTCACCGTCCAGTCCAGTTTTGCTAGTTACCACACTCTACAAAAAGTTTCAATTCATAGCGGGTGGTATTTTTTATTTATTAAAATAATATATTATGATTTCAAAGCATTTAAACATGCTGTTTTGAGTTATACTGATTATTATTATTATATATATATATATGTATGTATGTATGTATATAATTTGAAATATTAATCTGATGAATTCAATTTCAATTTAAATTAAAAAATAAACTAACTTGAAATTTCAATAACAAGTAAAAAATTAAAAGTTAAATTGATATGACTAGATCAACTTGATAAGTTCAAATATAACATAGATGAATGATAAAAATATAATTTGACCAAAAAAACACTCAAAATGATGTTTTAAAAAAAATATTAAGACGATAATATATTGAATCGACTTGAGTCAGCCTGAGTTGGTCTTTCAAATTTATGACTCAAATCATTAGATCATTACAACCCTAAATAAAACAAATCAAAACAAATTATGAAATTTAATTTCTAATAAACTCATTGTTAAATAATAAAATTAAGAAAACCTGATTTAAAAAAAAAGATACAACAAAATAAATTTTACGAATTTGAACAAAATTAAAAGAATATCATTAATAGTCTCACAAGTTTTTTTTTTTAATATTTGATTGCTCTAAAATTTTACAAGACACGTCAATATTTTAGGAGACTCATGAAATTTCAACCTAATTAAAAGATATGATTGATACCAAATAAAAAAAAACATTTTTTTTATCAAAAAACTAGAATGTTGTGGCTGTGATTTGAATAGAATTTTTAAAACAAATTGAGATTCTAAATAAAATAAAATGTACTCTGATTTATCTTATTTTTTAAATTATAACATGATATAAAGTTAAGAATTGAATTAACAACCTTGTATTAACAGTAAAATTGACTGCTCCGTAGTGTAATAATGTTTGAGCAGAAGCATTCCTTGTAATGAGGGTTTATTGTCGGTCTTTTTCGGTTTTTCCTCTACAAAATAGACGGCGCGGTCCTCAATTGACCCCTTGGTCAACTTCCCGCCTCCTCGATCCTGGCCATTCATTAATTAACTCCAACGCATCTTTACACTGGTCAGTATCTCGAGTTTCGATTATTTTATAGCGAGATATATAAGTTTAAGTCTGTTTTAAAATGTTTTGGAGATTGTTTTCTAAAATGTTTTTAATTTATAAATATATTAAAATAATAAGTTTTCAAATTTTTAAAAAATATATAAAATGTAAATATATACATTTAAAAAAAATACATACAAACAGAATTGATTTAGAGATACCAAGATTTCTTGGAAAGAGAGAGTAATATTGGAATTAGAGTGAGAAAGGGAGAAACATTGGCTTTTTTTATTTTGGTATTTTTTTTAAATATTGGTAAAATATAAAAGTTAAAAAAATAAAAAAAATATAAAATTTATAAATATTAAGAAAAAAGAAAGAAAAAACATTAAAAACTCACAAATTCTGATTATAATAACATTGGTATTATAAAAAAATATGACAAATCAATGACACCAATAAAGATCATCACGAAAAATATGAGTGGGTCACACTTGTCACTCAGATATAAAAGGACTACTCGCTTGTTTTTTATTACAAATATATTTATTGGGGTTATTGTTTGTGATTTTTTTTCGTGTTATTGTATTTTTCATATTATAATTAACATATTTTTAATATTTTATTCTTTTTTTTAATGTCTCATGTCTCATCTCTCTTGCCTATTTAATATATATTTTTAATAAAAATCAGTATTCTAAATAAAGATAAGTTGATTTTCAATCGTCCCACATGTATAAATTGTGATATTTTAATTGTGTTACTTCATTAATATTTTTTGTTGATTAAAATGTTGATTTCTTTTCTCATCAAAATCATACTAGCAAAAGATCTGTGATCATCATATAAAGACATTTTTTTTCTCTAAAAAATTACATAATTAAATTATATTTTACTTAGTTACTAAATTACTTTTCAAATATATTTGATAATAAATCAAATAATTAAACCACTTGCATGTTAAGTAAAATATTTACATGGATATAAAGTTAAAATCTAGCATAGTTGAAAATATAAAATAATAATGTAAATGTATATATTTTTTATTATCATTCTTCGAAAACTTGACTAATTTCCACCTATCTATATTATGTATATTCTAGTTAAATATTGATTTTTCAATAGTAATATTTATTTTCTTTTATATTGTAAAAACAAAATGCACTCATTCAATGGGAAAGACATTTTATATATTTTAATAAAAATCACTTTCTGATTATTGTTTAATCAAGTATACCATGGACATGGAGGGCAACAGTTTAATCCGAATCATTTAATAGTTTTTTTCATAGTTAATTTATAAATAATTGATAAAATATAAGTATTGTTGAATCCAGTAAAGAAATCTAATTTAATATATTTTATTTTTTATATATTGTTTTTTAAGTAGTGAATAGTGTATATAAAGAAAATCGACCTGCGATTCCCATGGTCATCCCTGTTACCTGTTACACCTACAGTAGTACTGTTGCAAGTATATCATAGACAGGGAGGGCTGAAAAGGCATATAAAAGCAAAGGGCACAAGAGGCATGGAACCCTACCTTTGCCTCCTCGGCTCCTCCAAAGGGAAATCGAAAGTTTTTTCTCACTCCCATTAATTATAAACTCGTTATGGGCTCGAGCAGCATAGCTTCAGATCGTTGGATGTTTGAGAAGATGGACGGCTTCGATTTCTCTCCCAATTCCAATTCCGATAACGAGGAGGAGGAGGAGGGGGTTCACGTATTGGCGGTGGATGATAGTCTCGCTGATCGCAAAGTCATCGAGCGTTTGCTCAAAATTTCTTCTTGTAAAGGTAAGGCTTGTCTGTATCTTCGAGGAGTGATTAATTATTAATGATTAAAATCTGAAGTATTGCATTGGGATTTGTTTGCAGTGACAGCAGTGGACAGTGGATGGAGAGCTCTAAAACTGCTCGGATTATTAGACGACGAAGAAGACAAGAGCAGCAGCAGCTCCTCCGCCTCCTCCTCCTCCTCTGCTGGTTTTGATGTGAGCGAATGATCTTGGACTCTCTCTTTTTCGTTTCATTTTACTTGCAGAATAATAATAATAATGATAAATTTCCTGATTGATTATCCTTCTCAGGTGTTGAAGGTGGATCTAATTATGACTGACTACTGTATGCCTGGAATGACAGGATATGAGTTGCTCAAGAAAATCAAGGTTACTTAATTGGGTCTCCTTTTTGATTAAACAAAACAAAAAATGCTGATGATTTTCTTGTACTGAGCAGGAATCGACCACTTTCAGAGAAATCCCGGTTGTAATCATGTCATCGGAGAACGTGATGGCTCGAATCGACCGGTATGTTCTTCATTGTACAATCAAAATTTTCATCAGCTGCTTCATGTTCAAACTAAATCTAGAATTGATCGAAAACAGATGTTTGGAGGAAGGAGCGGAGGATTTCATAGTGAAGCCGGTGAAATTATCAGACGTTAAACGTATAAGAGATTACATGGCAAGCAGGGAGGCTCGATCACTTCAAAACCAGGAGGAGAGAAGCAGTAGCAATATCAACAAGAGAAAATTACAAGAGAGTTTTGATCTCTCTTTATCATCATCGCCACCCTCTATTTCATCGTATCAGTCGCGGTCTCCGTCTCTGACGCCATCTCCACCATCGTTGTTCTCATCATTACCGCCGTGTTCTCCCTCGTCGCTAGATTCTCCGACTAGACGGCTAAAATGACGAGCTTCGATTAGATATTTACCGTCATACCCATCCTTGGTTGATTTACCGTCCAATTGGGCAATGTTGCGATTGTCCGTTAATTTTAACGGTTTTTGTTGCGATTTTTTACTCTTTAGGCCCTATTTTCTCTGTGTTTTTTTTTTTTTATTTGGCTGAAGGTTTATCCATTTTTATGTGGCCATGATATGTGGGCGTGACTTGTTGCAAAAAATATTATTATTAAACTTAATTTAGTAAGTCAAATATAATATTTGAGATCACAACACATTTAATCAAGTTAGATTAATCTATCTGAGTTAACTTACACTATAATTATTGAGTTTAATAACTTTATTTCTTTTTGAAAAAAAAACTATTTTTATTTAATTATATAATAATAAAAACACTAGCAAAATCAAGTTTCAACTCGATACCGGGATGTTTCTCTTAAACTTCAATAACCATATAAAAAAAACATAAAAACAAATAGAATATAAATTGAGTTCAACTGAAGTTAATCAAGTTGGGGCGACATGCTAGATCACTTGTGTTGGATCGTCACTATTAAAATATCAAAAATTAAATCAGACTCTAAATAAAATTCAACTTAAATTATGTTGACTTTGATGGCATATTTATTTTTAATGAAAATTAAAAAGAGAATTTTATTAAAGCAATTGCTATTAGGTGCAAAATGGTGGAGCCTTTTTCTTTCTGATACTGTCTGACGTTCTGGGAGAATATTTGAAATGGGATTTCGTGGAAGCATGCGCTGCTGGAGATGTTTCCAGGATGAAGGCGGGGTGGTGTGGGCTATGGACTGTCACTGCAGTTTCTGTCGGATGCTCTACTTTTTTTTTTATTGACGCGAGTATTAATTTTTATTTTATTTTATTAATTTTATAAGTTTTAAAATTCATAATAATATAAACTTTTAATAATTATATATAAAAATGTGGTCACTCTCCCCACCCAAGCTCAGCTCGGTCAGGTGCTGTTGCCATCGAACATAGCATTTGATTTGGTTGTCTCAACAGCTGCATGAATCAGCCTCTACAGGTTGGCCACGCGCACACACTAATTTGAGAATGAAAAAACTCTTTCATTTTATCATATATATATATATATTAAACTTAACTGAGATTGTGATAAAAGATTTCGGATATAAAATAAATTGTTTTTCAATTTTAAAATTTAAACAGTAAGCGCGCTCATGTACATGCATAACTTTTAAAAATAATAAATATTAAAAACTTTTCCATGATTTATATATTAACTTGAAATTATATTTTGTTTTTATCAAATTCTCATGAGAAAGTTACAAATTTCAGAAAAAAGAAAAGAAAAGGAGATTGTAGAATATATATATATATATATATATATTGATTTTGACATTATCTATATAAAGGGTGATACAAACTCCATTCCAGATTACCTCACCCGAGAATTCTTACAAAACAAACCCTCTGGTTATAATGCCTCCCAGACCCCTGAGAGATAAAGGGAAAGCCCCTGCAAAACCTACAAAGACCCAAACACCAAAGAACCCAGTTCTGACTTCTCCAAAACTTTTAGCAGATGCTATTAAAGATATCAAAGATACAAAGTCCTGGTATGACAAAGTTACTCAGGAAGAAGACGACTACTCGTCTTTAAAAAATGCAAAGATTGAAGACATTTCCAATGAAATTGTCATCAGAATTTCAAAGAATCCTGGCCTCCTTGAAGCCATCAACAAAGGTTACAGAGACTTTGCCAGTGACTCCCAGTCACTCTCAGGTATATATATATATATATATATATATATATATATATATATTAAACTTAACTGAGATTGTAGAATTCAACTAGGTTATCAAATTGGTTGACACTGTATTTTAATTTTATTTTTATTTTTAATTAAATTTTTAAATATTTTTAGATCATTTTTATATACTGATGTTAAAATATATATGTTTTTTTAAAAAAATATTTTAATATATTTTTAAACAAATTTTGTTTTCAAAAACAACCTGAAATATAATTACAAACAAGCACTTAAATAGGCTTGTTGATGACAACGACATGCACATCCTCATCTTCCCCTCGCCTCCTGGTAGCTGGGGGGCCCAGCCCAATAGCTCCATCATTGAATTTTCTTTGACGTGAAAAATAATAACGATGGGCTAGGAGTGAAGTTCGGCCCAGCCCTCTGGCCACAGAGTTGATCCATTCCTATTTTTATTTTAATAAAGCATGGATGCCTTGAAGAAATGGTCTACACACATCATCATCTTGCCATGCTCGATTTGAAATGGTCCCTTTTTTTTACTCCTTCAAAGAATTAGGCAACCCAGCATGAACCGCTTCAAGTTCGAGAAGGGATCGTTGCTTCAACCATTTCTAAATTAAAATAATGGAAGCAGAAAGCAACGGCTTTCACCGAGTTTTTTTTCTTCCCTCGGGGAGTTTTAAAAAGACGGTGTGCCGAGTCGTAATCCACCAAATCAGAGTCCGATCCCGGTTCCAACCGAGTTGAAGTGAAAACGAGTAATGTATTTTATTTCGGTATTTGAAATCGACCGTCCGATCCGTTGTTATCTCTAGTTATTAGTATTTTAGATTTAAGAAATCTTTTTAATTTAATATTATTGTAATCTTAATAAAATTATTAGAGATAGATGAAGAAAAACAAGTTATGCAAATGAGAGAGAGTATATAAAAGCACATATAGAAAACAAACCATTCCAACCATTTATATTAAAAAAAAAACTAGAAAAACACCATAGTAAATAAAATAAATAAATATATTTTTCAAAAAAAAACTCCATCATCAAGTTCAATTTTTAATTAAAAATGATTCTTTGTTTTTCGTTCCCTCTTTTTTATCCTTTTTTTTTTCTTGGCGTGACCTGATGACAAATGACTTGCGATCTGCAAAGTAAGTCTCGAGTTCAAGTCAGAACATGCATTCTTTGCAAGAGCTTGAAACAATTGGAGTTTTACTCGCTTACCTGGACCTGCGATTTGCAAAACAAGTCTCGAGTTCAAGTCAGAGCGTGTATCCTTTGTAAGAGCTTGAAACAATTGAAGTTTCACTCGCTTACCTGGACCTGCGCTCTGCAAAACAAGTCTCGAGTTCAAGTCAGAGCGTGTATTCTTTGTAAGAGTTTGAAACAATTGGAGTTTCTCATACAAAAATAAAAATCTTCATCTTTATGTATTTTTTGTTTTGATAATTTCTCATGCTTTTTTCTACATGCACAAACTTTATGCAAGTAGACAACACCAACACTAATGGCAGCAATATTCTTTTACCGAGAGTAACACAAGTAGTCAAGCAACGCTACCATAATTGCTTGTGTTAGCACACCTACCATCACCAACTACATCCATTTATGCATTTCCTAAATATTTATTTATTTATTTACACATTATTTTCTCTTCAATTATCTACAGCACTAAAAGTTCATTTTTTTCAGTCTCGTATCATTCATAGTAGGAAAAAAAACGTAGATCAAATAGTTTATTTTCTACCACCAAGCATGTAGGTCAGTTAGCATGGGTTGTCCTGGCTTAACCAAGGTCTTGAGTTCGAGATATTTGATATGCAGCGGCGCTATGTGAGAGAGCTTTGTCGCCCTTAAGGGTCTCACCCAGCTCGGCTCCGGATTAGTTGGCAGTGACCGGACACCGGATGATTATACCAAAAAAAATAGTTTATTCTCTTTATAATTCCAGATTTATTATCTAGTATTTGTTAATATAATAATCATTAAATATTTATATTCCTGTTAATTTCAAAACTTGTAAGGTTAGTCTAGAAAAATGTATAAATTAAATCGGAAATTGACATTATAAAAAAGAGGTGAACGATTCAGTCAATAGAATGAGCCAACTTAGCTGTGGTCTCATCGATCATTGACCTATTATCAAAGTCAGATACTTGATTGATAGGGTCAGCGAGAGCATTTCTATCACTTCTCAACTACCCCATTTACATTTACATGCCCATCGACCTCACCAGTGGTCGAGAAGATCTTGATGGAATCATTCGGTGCTGCCTTTATTTATTTATTTATTATAGATATATTAATAATTTTTTTGTATTGTTTTTTTTAAATTTTTTTAAATATCAAAGCATGGCAGATAAAAAAAATAATTTCAAGAAATAATACACATTTGAACTCCTTGCAAGATGCACTTCACCGGCAAGTGCAGGGCAACAACCGCTTGGTCCTGACTTGGCAAACCATAAGCTCGATTAAATTACTATTATCATCCATTGATTTATTTAATTATTAATTAATAATCAATAATCTAAACCAAACCCAGTCGGTGTTCTTTTTCTTCTTCTCTTTCTGAAGGTGGTTTGGTCAAATTATTTGCAAATCGGTTAGTTAATTGTAACCTATTCCCATTTGCTTAACATAGTTAACTTTAGTCCTCGTAGCTTTAAAATGTATTATTTAATCCTTATATTCTTTTTTTTTTTATAAACTTGCTCTTTTCATCAATTCTATCTTAAAAAATAATTAGATGGCATCAAAATATTTAATGATGAAAGAATGTATTATTAGAGTAAAAAAAAAGTAATACGATATTCTATAAATTTAGATACATGCTATACATAATAATGAGATGCATAGTATTTCTGTAAAAATGTTTTTCAATTGAAAATACATTAAGATAATATTATTTATTTATATATTTTTTTACACCAAAAATTATATATAAATAACACATAAATTTAATATTCTTTTAGATGAGAAATAAGTCAAACCATAAAAACAGACACATCCCAACCATCCATGAGGACTAATTAAGTAGTTATTATAATATACAAGGACTAAGTTATAACTAACACAAATAAAAACAAAATAGTGGCGTTATACCAAAAGGAAGTGGGAACAACTACTCTTTGAAACTTTCAAGGTCGAACAAACCCAAAACCACAAGATAAGGGATCATCAATATCCCATCCACTGCTATTCTCAAGCTCGAAGAGAGAAGAAGAAGAAGAAGAAGAAGAAGAAGAAGAAGAAAATCTTCTGCAATTCTCCAACGATTTCCATTTTCATGGCTGTCATTAAACAGCCATTGCTTGTTCTTCATCTAATGTTTTTCCTCTCAGTCATCGCTTTCTCTTCTTCCCAATCCTATTCTGCTCAAAATATTGAAACTTTCTATCCATTTCCGATTCCAACTCCATCTGCTGCCCCACCACCAAAATCCTCTGCTTCTCCGAACTCTACTGTACCGAGTCCGTCACCGGCAGCACCTTTGCTTTCTTCTTCATCGAACAAAAACGTTGTCAGGGCAGTGGTTGCAACTGCTGCGAGCACTTTTGTCGGTGCCACTTTGGTTTTTTTCTTGATCCGCAGGTTCATTATCCTTTCTCGAAGGGAAAGTGGAGGAGATGGTGCTGATTCTAGAGGAGGTCAGGCAGTGGTGCCTCTGCCTCTGCCTCCTAGTCAGTTTTCTCGAATCGAAGGGAATGTTAAAGGACTGATTGTTGATGAGAATGGGTTGGATGTGCTGTACTGGAGAAAACTTGAAGAAGAAGATAAGAAAAACAGTTTTCGCAGAGAAGAACACAGGGGGTATTCCAGGTCTGAGCCTATACAAGAAATTCCATTGCTTCGAGGAAAATCTTCAACTTCTGAAAAAAAAGTTGTGCCAGAAAGAACTATTTCTACTGTCGGTCATCAAATTAACAAGGCCATTGAAAAACCAAATTTAACAAGTAGTCAACCATCAAATTCAAACCCTCCCCTTACCCTGTCTCTAGCTCCGCCGGCGCCGCTACAATCTTCAATGGCAATTCCAAACAAGCAGGTTTTTGTACCTCCTCCAACTCCTACAATCCCAGCAAAGAAAAACCAGCCGGCGCCGCTACAATCTTCAATGGCAATTCCAAACAAGCAAGGTCCTGTACCTCCTCCACCTCCTGCAATCCCAGCAAAGAAAAACCAGCCGGCGCCACTACAATCTTCAATGGCAATTCCAAACAAGCAAGGTCCTGTACCTCCTCCACCTCCTGCAATCCCAGCAAAGAAAAATCAGCCACCGCCACCTCCACCACCCAAGGTGGCATCTTCAAGTTTTCCTCCATTGCATAAAGGGAACCCAAGTAAAGGTGGATCAGGGGAGTCTTCAACTGGACAAAGCAGTACTGCAGAAGCAGCAGCTGGGAATGGCCATGTAAAACTGAAGCCGTTGCACTGGGATAAGGTGAACAAGAATGCTGGCCAGTCCATGGTGTGGGACAAAATCGATGGTGGCTCTTTCAGGTAACTGTGATTCACCTTTTTGTTCGTATAAGATTATAGTAATGAAGTAGTTCGATGTCCTCCTGTTCTATGAATTCTCAAGATTTTCAATGTTTCAGGGTTGATGATGACCTTATGGAAGCCCTCTTCGGATTCGTAGCCACCAACAGGAAATCCCCCAAAAGAGACAGCAACTCAAGCAATTCGAACAATCTTCTTTCCAGTTCACCAGCACAAATTGTCATCCTTGATGCCCGAAAATCCCAGAACATGGCAATCGTTCTCAAATCCCTGGCCGTCTCTCGCAATGAGCTCCTTGATGCATTGACGAATGGACAAGGTCTAAGTGTAGATACTCTTGAAAAGCTTATGAGAATTGCCCCAACTAAAGAGGAAGAATCCCAAATCCTTGCATTCCGGGGAGATGCTACCAGACTGGCTGATGCTGAATCATTCCTCTACCATCTTCTGAAAGCTGTTCCATCAGCTTTTAATCGTTTTGATGCCATGCTTTTCAGATCAAATTATAAGGCAGAGATTCTTCACTTCAAGGAATCTTTACAAATACTTGAATCAGGATGCAAGGAACTTCGAAATCGAGGACTCTTTATCAAACTTCTGGAAGCGATTCTCAAGGCTGGTAATCGCATGAACGCTGGAACTTCTAGAGGGAATGCGCAAGCCTTCAAACTAACTTCACTTGGAAAGCTATCCGATGTTAAAAGCATGGATGGAAAAACTACTTTACTTCACTTTGTCGTGGAAGAAGTCGTCCGAGCAGAAGGGAAACGTTGCGTTCTTCATCGAAATCATAGCTTGAGTCGAAACAGCAGCCAAATAAGCAACAGCAGTGTGATTTCTGAGGATTCAGGGTCAAAAGGAGAACGAGAGAAGGAATATATGATGCTGGGATTACCTGCGGTAGGAGGGCTCAGTGCTGAATTCTCCAATGTTAAGAAAGCAGCCCAGATAGATTATGATACCTTTGCTGCAACTTGCTCAGCTCTCGCAGCGCGCACAAGAGAAGTAAGGGCATTTATATCACAATGTGCCGCTGCTGATGGAGATGGGGGATTTGTTAGGGAAATGAAAGGTTTTTTTGAAGCAGCCGATGAAGAACTAAAGGGTTTGACTAAAGAGCAGACGAGGGTGATGGATCTTGTAAAGAAAACAACAGAATATTACCATGCAGGAGCTACGAAAGATCAAGCTCACACACTGCAACTTTTTACCATCATTAAAGACTTTCTATACATGGTTGACCAGGTCTGTATTGAAATTGCTCGAAATCTGCAAAGAAGGAAAACATCATCTTCAAGTATTGAATCCTCCCCCAAGTCACCAGCAGCAAGAATGCCAGCAAGGTTCCCAAACTTGCCCCAGCATTTTATGAAAGAAAAATCTATGAGCGGCTCTAGTGAATCGGATTCAGATTTTTGAAGGATGTCTGTCAATTAACATGGAAGGGAATGGACCAATGTATATAGCTGATAAAAAATTGAAGGACATGAACATTCCCACACATATAGAGGTGAATATTATTGAATTCTTTGAATTGTTTAGCATGTAAATAAAACATTTTTTTTCTTGTATCTGGTTTAAATTTGTCAATATCAAGTGAGAGTGCAAATGCTTTATAGCTGATGCCATGCTGCCAGTTTGAATAGAAAATAGGAAAATGAAAGTATAAGAGATTAAGAGTGTCAATATCGATTATTGCCTTCCTTTCTCGTTGCCCTTGGCTGGAGAGATTTTCCTTTTGACTTGACGAATCCTAGAAATAGAAAGCTTAGAAATAATCTCAGTCGCTCGCAATGCAAGAATTTCTAGCTGGAACTACTATAGGCTATACTCTACAGGCTGGTGGATGTGGCTAAAATCTACTTCTTCCTCACGTGGAAGAAGATTTTTGTTTCCCATTAAGTGATGCTGCAGGCGGCCAGTAGGGAACAAGATTAAGCTGTCCTGTCCTAATTACCAAGACAGCAATTTCCTTCATGCTCATTGAAGTTCAAGCCCGACACAAGCAAGATTGAACCACACGTTGTGAGAGACGAGATAAATGGGAAAAAAAAACATCTTCACAAAAGCAGAACATGGTGAGATAACAAATATTTGTAACAGTATATATCTAAGTTATTCAAGGCCTCTATGCATATCCCTAACGATCTGATACTTCTGAGCTCACACAGTAATCCATGGCTGCCTATAGTTAATGAGTGGCAGTCCTCACACCTGTGTTTTCTGTCACATAAATAATTTCCCATCTATTTTAGACAACATGATTAATGAAATCTGGTTTCGCTGGTTGCAATTCCAACATACAGAATGCAACTGAGCTTGCCATTGGCCGACCGATACTCTCATGACAGATTCCTTGCTAGATGGAAACTCCACTTCAACTGTACAATCCTCATCTAGAAATATATGCATGCAACCTCCAATGTGAATGGACCACCCTTGCTCACTGTTTCTCTCAGAAAAAGTTTCATTATATCACATTCCTGATAGATGATGTGTATCTCTATATCTGAAGCGTCTTGGAACCCTCCTGCATCATCATGACAATAATCCTATCAGTTCTCACATTCGTTTACATCTTTTGAAATTTTAAAAGTTAAGAAATTTTATTCTTGTTTGATTTTTCAAAATTTCTATATTTGTAGGAATATCAGAATTTATTATTTTGTAGTTGTAGTTGTAGTAATTTAGTTGATTCTAGTTTCCTCTACCAATTACCAATATTTAAAAAGTTTTACTATTTTATTTGGTTTGGTCCATGAATAAGCACCCTACCTAGACATTGAAAAAAGGTGAAACATAGAATTTATCATAATAAAAACTAAGTTTTCACAAATTCATAATAAAAACCAAGTTTTCTCAAAGATCGGTTCAGTAGTTCTACACCAATGGTAGCTAACTATTGATATACAAATTTTAATTTCCACAGAGCACTGAAATAGGGAGAGAAAATAAATATAGATGTTCTCTAACATGGAGCACCTACCAACATACAGACAGGGATTAAAAAGGGAAAGCCAAAGACAAGACTTGGCCATATACCTCAAAGTAGCGTAAAGTGTTTCAAATTGTTTTCCATCCCATGTAATTTCTACTTCACAAGCTGGAACAGTACATACCTTATCTAATGGGCCTTTTGATGCCTTCAGTCCTCTATAAAAACCTGGCATGGGCATGGCTTTGAAGTTCAAGCTCTGTCTTAGATTTTTAATCTCCGCCTCTCTTTCCTCCTGTACCAAGCATAAAGAATGAAAGTCATTCAGATGGAACAATAGAACTGTATTGTTTCAATGGTCTAATGGAGCTAATCTTTTGGGAGCAAAATCATCCAAGAAACCAATAGATGAAAAAAAAGTGTGCATTGGTCTACATTCGTGCAACAAGCTCACAGGAACACCTGGCTGCATTCTTCTTTTAAATTATATTGATTTGTGTTATGTTCATGGTCATGGTCATATCACAGCAATTTGATACTAACAGCAAAAATGAGGATATATGGACATGTACCTTTGATTTTGTTCGAAGGCGCGTGCTCTGTGCCTCAGACTTCGATTTTTCTTCCAGTTTCTTAGAAAACTGAAATTTATTTTCAATGAGATCTTAAATTTAGTGGCTCGCAGAAAACAGAGTTGCATGCTCAAAATGTGAAAAAGCCTTTCCTAAAAGAATTGTGTCCAACAAAGATAGAAGGGCAGCAGTACAATGAGTATACCTCTTTCCTTCTGCCCACCCTCTCATCACTTTTCAAGACAAAAGAAGATGGGGCCAGCTTAGCAGTTCTCCTATCCACCCCGCCAGATTTGAAAGACCTTATCACAACATCAACCCAACAATGAACTTTCCATATAATGTGGTAAATCTTTTAGGTGTTTGCACAAGAGCAGCTTAGTATAAGTAAAAGACAACATTGTTTCAAAGTTCTTCATGATGTTACTCTATAAATCATAGATATGAATGTTAAACTAGATATCAATCTGACAGACAAATTACAGAAAGTGTTTGCAAATTAGCATAAGCTTCAAATTCTGTGATGATAGAAAGACAATTCCAAATAAATGCCACATATAGAAGGCAAAATAGATAAGCTTCAGTATGAAAGCATTTTTTTTTGGGGCCTTTGAACCACAAAAAAAACTGGTGCCTAATAAGCTTAACATTGGATCAACATATACTTGAAAATGCCTAATCAGAAATGATGTGCATGATAAAAATAAAGTAAGAAGAGCACAATAAGAATGGAATCAACAAGGTAATTTGCAGGTGATGACTATTTTACCAGATAACACAAAGTAAAAAATATATTTCTAAGAAAAGATTTGAATTTGGCTCCTATCACCAATCACAGCTCTCACATTTCTCCATTATCTGCCCTGTTTGTTCTTAGAGAAAATAAAATAAATTTCAAAGCAAAATTCAGACTTCAAATATGTGGAATTGAAAATGTTTGCACATGATTGTCAGTATGCCAGTTTCACGTGCATTTCAGCAACAAAACTATTGCACAAGTTGCATGAATGCAATGATAAATACATTCATCAGAATACAAAGTAGAGAATTTGAAAATTACCCTATATTCTCTTTCCGTGATGTCATAGAAGTGGAAACCTTAACACCTGTCTCTTTTGCAGGCATCTGCTCGAGAAAATTGAAAATATGAGTTCAACAAGCCAAACATATCTTGTTGGGAAATAAAATGATTTCAAAGGTCATGTCATAAGCCTAATCAGATGACAAACCTGCTTTGCTCCAATAGATCTCTCTTCAGCAGAAGATTTCAACTGGCTGAAATTGTTTTGGAACGTCTTAAATGCTCTTTTGACAATGTCCTTATCCCCCATTTTCTCCATAATAAATGATTTTCTAGTAGTTGTAAGAGGAGCTGTGTCAGATTTTGGAGAATCCATGCCCAAAGACATCTGCAATGATTTAGAGGTCACTTTCTTGTTCCCTCCAACAGGAGAAGTTTTGCTCCTTGGTAAAGATGAACCATTAACTTTCTTTGTGAAAGATTGTGATGCAGACAGTGAACTTGAAGTTGACACGGGCTTTGAGAACTTCGGAGTGGAAATTTGGGGGCGTTTAGTTACAGGTGGTTCTGGTTTCTTCTTTGCCGTTGCTATATCTCTAACCTTGCTCATTGGAGAAATCTAAGGCAACAATATAGCAAAACAGAACAATATTAATAGAAAACCAAAGTTGCGATAAGTATATAAAAAGCTGTCACAATTTAGCCTTTTCCCCCCTTTGGCAATGATTAGGTTCGTTCAATAGCATAATTGTTCACCTTTGGAGATTCCTTCCGATGATCTAACTTCACTTTCTCCTCTTTGATCATTAGGATGCTTTCCATCTCTTTCTCTGAGTTCTTTGGCAATTCCCTCATGTCTTGAGACCCAGTTTCCTCCTTTTTTATTAAAGCCACTTCTTCCAGCTTTACTGACACGGGGCTTTCTAATTCACTATCCTGCTCTTCTTTCACTCTCCCATTCATTGGGGCTTGACCATGTCCAGCAAATGCAGCGTCTTCGCAAGGCTTGTTTGGTGAGGCTTGACTGTGTGCATCAATTGCAGTGTCTTCATAAGGTTCATTCATTGAGGCTTGACCGTGTGCATCAATTGCAGCATCTTCATTAGGCTCGTCTATATGGCCACCATCCCACTCAGTATCCAATTTGCTTTCCAGCCTAATACCTTCAGCAGAAGTTTGGCCATTGGACGCATCAAAGTCTGAATCCATCTGGCCAGTCTTAACTATTACATCTCCACTATTTTGATTGTTTGCCCTCGATAAATCATGTTCGATTTGCTTCTCCTGGTCTAGTAGCTCAGCCTTTCTAGCAGCAATCTTTTTGTAATGAGCCTCGAAGTAAGCCCTTTTCTCAGCTACAGATCCAGGAGTGGCACACTTCTCAACTTCCTCCAAGTACTTATTCTGTGAGAAGGATGACCATTTATCCCAAGACAAAGAATCATTCTCAAATCTACCAAATGAAACCGACACTTGAAGAGCAGGATCTGAGGCATTTGTCCCTCCTATCTTTTATTTAATCACAAAAAAAGACAAAATTCAAGCAAGAAACAGAGTGACAGCAGCTCATAACTACACAAAAACAAAAGGCATGGGAATTTTTGCAAGCACGGACTGGAAATTAATCAAGAATCCATAGCAGAAGCAGATAAATTGAAGAAGACAATCATGATCACTAACTTCTAAATAAATGGGCCGCATTTTGACAGATCAAGGGACAAGTGACTGTACCTTATCTTCATAACTTGAGGCAGCAACTAATGATTCACCCATTTCTACAAAGCACAACTCCAGAGCTAAATGAATGACCGCACAAAGACACAAATAGCTCTCCCTATGGCCTGTAATAGCAATGGCATGCCATCAATTCATTGAATCACAATAATAAAAAAAGAGGCCGAGGACAAGTTGTTGACAATGGATCAAGACAAAGAGAAAGTAGAGATGGCACATATGATTGAGTTTCAAAGTTCCATTCTTTTTTCTACTTTAGCAAATGGGCTTTTAGTTGTATTATCACCTCACCTTTTTTACAGTAATGAGATCCTTGTCAGTTTCTGGTACTTGTGGAAACTACTAATAACCCAATGATCAGACAGAAAGCAATTACATAAACAAAGTTAAAAGTGTTCCAAAAAGTTGGGTTTTTTTTCTTCTTGTTTGTAGCACTAAAGATTGGAGAGGAAAAAAACTTGGAACAGTTAAAAGGAAGGGCTGTCGTTAAGGTTGAGTGATTACGCAAAAAGAGAGATTAGCTCAATTATGATAGATTCAATTCAACCACATAAAATAAAAGGATGCAAACAAGCCCGCCCATTGATTGCACAAATATTGCTACCTATTCTTCTTCGTACCTATGGAATGGATATGTCTTGGTCTGAAAGGCCAAAGTAGTCAAACAAATGAGATGAAGCATAAAAACAAGATAGGAAGAGGTCCACCATGGAAGAAAAGTTGAGAGTGGTAGTGAAGAGGAGAGAGTAAAAGCAGGTGATTGAAGGCAGATCGCTGAATTTAATACCCGCCAGCTCTTGTGGACCCTTGGATTGAATCTGTTGGATACAAGGTATGAAATTGTGCGTGTATATATATATATATATATATAATAGAGTGATGAGTTAACCAGGTTTTTTATTTTGTTAGGCCGGGTTTATCTTTTTCTATTTAATATTTAGACCTATCTACATCCTGAAGTTATAAAGGTCTAAGCAACCCATCAAGCTAATTTAAGTTTTATATTTTGAGTTATTATATTATTATTTATTTTAATATTTAATATAAACAAAATTAAAATATATATATATAAGATTGACAATGATATATATCAAGAATAAAAAATATTGTTTATATTTTATTTTATCTTGTTTACTATCAACCAAATAATATATAAAAACAATCATTTTATCTTAAACATAACTACCCACCACAATTTTATCTTTGTTTTTTTATTTTATTTTGTCTATTTTGTTTCCACTGTATCTATCATTTTTATCTCCATTAAAGGAGGAAATGCTTGATTTTGCTCATTTTCTTAGAAAAACTAGATGGTGTTCTTCCCACTTATAGGTGTTGAGAGGGTAAGGGTGTTTTCATTCACTAATGAAAACTAATCATGAAGTCAAGATACTATAGAGAAAACATGATGGGAGTGTAAAGAAAGTTGTAGAAAAAATTAGATTGAAAGGAGTGATTACTTAGTGCTGTTTGGGAGTGTAATTGCGGTGATTTTGAAAGTATTTATTGTTTAAAATGAATTAAAATGATGTTTTTAAGAAATCATTTTTGATATCAGTACATCAAAATGATCTAAAAACACTATTTTTTATTTAAAGTAAAAAATAAAAATAAAAAATTTTCAAATTTTTTCATAAACACTTTCCGATCGCAATGTCAAACAACCTCTTAGTGGAAGAACCGACAGGAAGTCATTCAGTTAAGTTATTCTAGCAAAGGTAAATGTTTTTTTCTTACTTAAAGCCATGATATGTCTTGTTTTGTGGGGGAAGAAGAGGAGATCCTTGATTCTCATATATTCTAGGTTCTATAAAGAATTATAGGGGAAATGATTTTTAAATAGTTATTGGTTTATTTGACATGAAATTGACGAGGAGTATGATAAAGTTAGGAGTAAAAATAAATTAAAACAAGACATATAGTTTGACATGTTGCGGGCCATAATAGGGTTTTTGGAAGAGATAAAAATATATTACTTTATTTTTATGTAATTCATGTCCATTAAATGTGTAGATGTAATTGATTATGTTTGGAATGAGGTAATGGTTTGATGTGTGCATGTGCTGTATAATGCATTGTGAGTAAGTGTTGGGAGAGTATGGACAAAAAATAATTAATCAAACTTGATTTAATTACAGGATTGATTGTATTAATGATAAATGGATGCTAGAAATTATTAAGAGATAGATTGAAAGAATGAAGAATAAATTTTGGGTTTCAAACCTTTATGTGAGGTTGACCATTGGTGGTAGTAAGGGGATATGTTATGGTATGTGAAAGTGTGAAATGATTTAAATTTCCTTGTGATGTTTTGTTGAATAAATCATGTTTGGTAATTAAATTGAGAAGATTTTGATATCCTTAAATTGTTTCTTTTTATGGCCAAATTTATAAATTTAAAACTAAAATAGATGATTAAAATTTGTATGAGTTGATAATGGTTTGATGCGTGTTATGATGTTTACTAGATAAATTTTGAATGTTTTGGTTAAGAAAATTGGGATTTGTATTAAGGGTATGTTTAGGAGAGCTTTTGTGGTAGTTTTTTAAAGTGTTTTTTGTGCCGAAATACATCCAAATGATATTTTTTTATTTTATTAAAAATTATTTTTGACATTAGCACATTAAAATGATCTAAAAACAACAAAACATATTCATTTAAAATAAATAAATAAAAATTAAAAAAAAGAAGCCGTGCCAAACAGCCTCTAAATGGTGAGAATATGGGAAATTTGACTAAATGCCTGTTTGGCCAAGCGGTTGAACCGCCGTTTGGCCAAATTTTGAAGAATTTTTTTTTCATTTTTTTGGTATTTTTAAATCATTTTAATGTGCTAATTTCAAAAATAATTTTTAAAAAAATTAAAAAAAAAATCATTTTAATATATTTTTAAATAAAAAACATTTTCAAAATCAACCGACCAAACTAACAAACAACACCCTCTGAACCACAGAGAAAACCAGAGTTAAAACCCAGACTTTCCTTGATATCACAGGTTTTCGAGGCGTCATAATACTTTCTTGTCTCGCGGGCCCTGCCAACTAATCTGCTCTTAACTTGCCTTGCTTTCTCCTCCTGTAATGCTCTCACGCTACTCAAAACCACCTTCTGACTTCCACATTACTGCACCAGGTTTGCTAAAGATCACCATCAACCATCTCCTATAAATGTAATTCCTGCTAATTTCTCATTCAAAATCACTTTCTTAGACCGATTTCTGGCGAGTTCAGCATGAAAAAACCGAGTCATTCTTTGCTTCACTCGCTCGTCACCCTGGCCCTTCTACTGGGCTCTGCCAAAGCAGACCCACAACCCCTGCAAGATTACTGCATTGCCGATGCATCTCAGCCTCTTTTCATGAACGGCGCGCCCTGCATCAACCCGAGCCTGGCAGCTTCCTCCCACTTCACCACCTCAGTCCTGTCCAAGCCAGGCAACACGAGAGCCACCCCTTTCGGCTTCAGCGTCAAGCTCACCAACGTCACTAACTTGCCGGGGCTAAACACAATGGGCCTGACTATGGCCCGGCTCGACCTGGACCCGAATGGGCTAGTCCCGCTCCACTCCCATCCACGGGCCTCGGAAGTGACCATTTGCATCAAGGGTACCCTCCTTGTGGGCTTTGTGAATACAAGTAATTATCTGTTCACGCAACTTTTAAGGCCCGGTGAATCATTTGTGTTTCCAAAAGGTTTGATTCATTTTCTGTACAACATGGAGTCGGTGGGCCCAGCAGTAGCTGTGTCTGGGCTGAGCAGCCAGAATCCTGGAACCCAGATAGCTTCTCTTGCTGCTTTCACGTCGAAGCCCCCTATGCCTGATGAAGTTTTGAAGAGATCATTTCAGATTTCTAACCAAGATGTCGCCAGAATTCGTGGAAACCTTGGCTGATAATTAAAAAAGTATACCTTTCAATTCAGAAAAAGAAATAATAATTATATTACTTATTTATTTATTTATTTCTCAACTTATTTTCTTATGTTGAAACTTGAAAGCCTCTGCTGTGTCTTCTTTATTTATGTCAACTTATATATTTAAGTGGTTGTTAAGCTAGCTAGCGTGTGGACGTAGTGTCGTTTTGGGATAAACCAAAATGATATCATTGAATGGAAAGAGTTGTAAAAAAAACTACATTATTAAATTTTATGAAGTTAATGACTCGGTTTCGAGTCAGACTAGGTTACTCTAGTTGTCTCGGATTGCAATTTAACTGGGTATCTTCTTTTTTTAATTTATTTTGATTATGTGATAGTCTATTTTTTATCGTACAGTTAAAAAGTATTCATAAATTTTTTAAAATTTTTCTTTAGAAAGTATGAATGCATTTTGAGGAGTTAGATGAATTTAGTTTTTTTTGTTTCAAATTTCATCGTTTGATATTAGATAATTTGAGAATTAAGTCTGATAAAAAATAAAAAATAAAAAAGCTTATACGAGGTTATTTTATTTTTTTATAATAAAGTCTCAATATTTGTCTCACGTTAGATTTTTGTAATCATCTAATTTGGTTATCATAAAGTGAAATAAACAATAATTTAGAAGAAAAATATAGTTACTAATTCCAATGAAGTCTATTAAGTTAAGCAGTTTGAAGTTTCAATGTGTTAACTCAGGTTACTTGATTCATGAATTTATCGTGTTTACCCATAAAACCTGATATAGTTTTTTATAGTCTTGATCTTTTCTTTTTATAATTGTTTTTTTCTATTAGATTGGCTGGAAAATGAAATTTATGGTATATTTTTTTTATATTCTCTATAAATTTATCACAATCTCAAAAAAAAAAAGACAAATGATAAGGTAAGCCTTAGTTAGACCTTGTGTTTTAGGAAAAATATTTTTATTTTTTATTTAAAAATATATTTTTAAAATTTTTTAATGTGTTAATATTAAAAATATCATTTAAGAAAAAACAAGTCAAATTGATCTCCGCGAACTCACATGCACACGCTTTCCCCACGTAATTACAAGTCCAACTTGGAATTTTTCAAACTTTGAGAACTGAATACCACGTGTCCAGGGACCAGGTTACTCTTCCTGCACCACACTAAATTCCTCTGACCTAATGGCAAGACAAGTGTAAGAAAAATAATAATGCTTGCTAGTCAAGATCAATTGGGTAGTTGATTACTGACTAGATCAAAGCTTGGTAGCCTCCTTTCAACTTCTGGAATTAGGAATCACTGCTTCTCTGCGAAAGAAATTGTTTTTTTTTAATTATTATTATTTTTAAAAAAAATATTTTAATGGGTTGATATAAAAATAATTTTTAAAAATTAAAAAAATATTTTAATATATTTTTAAATAAAAAAACAGTCTCAAATCACAACTCCAATCACACTGGCTAATTGCGACGGAAACGAGAGAGAAAGCGCTTCGTGGTGTGGGGTTTAAAGTTGTTGAAAATATTTTTAATCAGAGAAGACTCCTTCCCATCCCGAGAAGGCCCGTGAGCTGTTGAATCCTGTGAGTGATTGATCGGTCGTTAATTAAATCCTGTTTGGTTAAAAATTAATTTTTTAAGATAGTTTCTTTAAGAAAATAACAACTGCCCTGCACTTCCAACAGCTTCAGATGGAAGAACATAAAAACTCGAAAGCAATGAACATTTAAAGTGAATGAATGTATGCTATTCATCTTTTGATCGCGAATCATATGCAAAGAAACCAGATCCAACAAAATTGTTCCGGGCGCCGGAACCTGAGGAATAAGGAATCGAAATCCTATACGCGAAGAAGATGGAAGATGAACACGAAGAATATTAATTCATTCAAAAAGAATTTGAACCCCCAAATCTGTACACAAGTATACCAAAGAATAGAATTTCTTCAAAATGTGTCGAAGCTGTGAGCAAACCCAGAAATTAAAAAGAATAAACGCGACCCATATCCCCTGAATCCATCACAGGTAGCTAGAGCCTGTAAAAAATGCCATGGACTGGTGCTCACTGTGAGCATAGTAATGCCCTTTGATGCTACTGATGTACAGATCGTACGGCTCCCAGAGATGATCGAGCTTGCATGGCTTTTTAGCATCAAGTCTAACCCAGGGCTTCCCTTTCCCGCTCCAATGTAGCAAGCTGACAGGACCAGGATGCAATGATCTGCAGCTCCCTCTCACATTATCCCCGCCAAGTCCATGTTGGTTCCATCTATGGTCTATCGGTTCAACATGCCCTGCAAACACGAGCAAAAATGGTGGCAATGAGCCCAACTCGTAAATCCTTGTCTTTTTCTGAACCTCCATCCACTTCTCTATCCTCCTCTTATAATTCCCTTCTCTCCACCTCACCAAATCCATCACCATAACCCCAGTATTGAAGTAACACGGCTTCCTCCTCGCCGACGAAAAGGAACCAGACATGGCCGAGTCGGACCAGAACACGGGAGTGAAATACTGGGTGAAGTTCGCATGGCAATACTCGGGTGCCCCAATCACTCGAGACCCGCTAAGTGCGGTGTTCCATAACTTGTGGATGTCGTCGACGACCACAATATCAGAGTCCAGGTAGATGACCCGATCCACGCAGAGATCCAAGATGTCACCAAGATAGTTTCTTGCGTAATTCAATGGGTTTTCTAGCGCTTGCCGGATTGAAGAAGAGATTAGATTGATGACAGTGTCTTCCCGGAATATATAGACCTTGAAATTCAACGATGGGAAAGTGGACCGTACAAGTTGGGTTAAGACCCGTGGGCTTGCCGGGTCGAACTCTGCCGCTACGAAGTGGAAAAAAATGCTTTCTGGGCAGGAAGCGTGCTTGAGAACCGAGTGGACGGCAGCGATTGAGCCACGTAGATACTCAGAATCAAGAGTCATGGCTATGTGGACTAAAGAAGGGTCGCAGGTGGAAACCGAGCGCCCATCGGTTGTTGAAACAGGACAGTCTCTCCCGTTCCGATAATCCGGCGCTTCAGCGAATCGGAAACCGCCGGGTACTTCAGCTGCACCGGTATTCGTCTCCCTCGTCGGTATGGAACGAATCCCGCGGCAAAGTTGAGGGAAAAGAACAATGAAGGTGTAGAATAAAACGCCGGCGAGAAACCGGAAATGAACCATCCTGGTCAGTTTTTTCTTCTTCTTCTCTTAAAGAGAACAAGTACGGAGAGGGTTTGCTTCCTTTGAGGGCGTTCTTGCATAAAAATTCAAGATTTGACAAGATGAATTCTATATATGCATGCGTTTTCCAAGAAAACGCGGTTTCCCTTTTCTTTCTTCAGTCCCAGAGAGGGACAGAAAAATTTCTGAGCAGCTCTGTTTGTGTGCCCCTCTCTCTCTCTCTCTCTCCTCCCCTCTCCCTCTCTCTGGATTGTTGAAATGGAGATGGAAGCTTGCAGGTTTTTATATACACTCCATTCACTAGGAGGAGGAGGAGGAGGAGGAGAGAAGCTGCTAATAAAACAAGGAAGCAAGGAAGGAAGGCATAGGATCCCTCCTGTGATTCTCATTCTTTCCATTTTTTATTGGGTAAACCTCATATTAGTCCTCGTCTATATGTATTTTCTTAATCGAGTCCTTCTACTATCAATGTTAATCAGAACAAGTGAGGCTTAATTAGAAAATATACGGCAAGCTTCTGTGATGTTTAACAGTTTGTGTGGTTATTCTAGCGGACATCATTTGATTACGGAAAGTCGTCTCCGTTAGACCCTATTGATAAAAAAAGTGTCGTTAATGGACCCAATCAAGAAACTATGTGTAGTTGAGATGCCAATATAAAGTTTGGTCCTTTTGAAATCCCTTAAAGAAGGGGGGGCAAAAGGGTCACTATACCGACACGCGCGATTTATAAGCGTGAAGGGTTTGGTTTGAATTAGATACGTATTAGTACGTGTGTAGTTTAAATTTATGATCACAACGTAATTACGCGGCCTAATGAAGGCTTTTTTATTTTTGAAAAACAAATAAATATCATATTTTTGTGGGAAAATTACTTTTTTTTTTGACATTGATAGTTTGAGAAGATTCTTTGGAAAAGTTGGAAATGTGTTATGTTGTTGAATTGAGCACTCGATGACGCTGTTATAATGAGGTAACGTGCAGCGTCCTTCGGTGGGGGCGGGGGCTTGTTAGTTGACCTCCTCAAGGTCAATCTCCCATGGCCAAAAATCAGGAATTGCCTTCAATCTTTTTACATTGAATTGTAATACAAGGAGACATAAGCTCGATTAGTTTAATACATAAGGTGTTGAGTAGTATTATTTTTTATTAACGTGGATACGTGATCCTGATCCATCTTGTTCATGTCTCGATTAATTTCACGGTCCATAAAGTTAATGATCATATAAATCTCTAATAATTCCTAGATTTATGAGACTTGGAGGTTGTTTGTTTCATCTTTTTTAATGTTGTGCCCATCTTTTTGAGGCTTTTTTATTTTAAAATTAATATGTTTTTAGATTATTTTGATGTATTAATATCAAAAATAATTTTAAAAAAATAAAAAAAAATCATTTGAATGTATTTCAGCACGAAATACACTTTGAAAAACTATAACAACAACTCTCCCAAACAAGCCATTGAACCGGTAATATTGATGATATCTAGAGAAAAAACTTAGAATCTTACCAGTAAAATTATATATTTCATGTAGATTGTTCAATAGTATGTTGATCTTCGTACCACAAACAAGTCAACGTGTAATGATAGAAAAGCCTACGGTTCAAATCCTCAACAACTTCTTTCCCGATTAGAAAATGCTAATTATTTATATTTTTTTCCATAATTATTTGAACTAGTTGAATAATCATCCTAACAAAGAAATAGTTGAATAGTCACATTTTTTTTTATTTTAACATTTCATCAATAGGGCTATCATGTGGAAATCTTTGAATTACTTTTTTTTTATCATGGCAACAAATTCACGCAAGGGAAATATAAAAACCATAAAAAAAAACATCATACTTGCTTCCCGTCTAGCATTGCAATCTCATCGATTTTTAATTGTAATTTGAATTTTTATTTTATTTTAAATGAACATGTTTTTGTGTGTTTTAGATCATTTTGATGTGCTATTTTTAAAAAAGAAAAAAAAACGTTATTCTGATGTATTTCGACACGATAAACACTTTGAAAAGCTACCGTAACCACACTCCCAAACAGCCCCTTAAATAAAGATACATGAAAACAATTCCCTATAATATCAATTATAAAAGATGCTCCTGGACCTAGTGCAGCCAATAAAAAATAAATCTTTAAATTCAAATTTATTTGTTTTTTTCTAGAGAAAAAATAATCCTGTAGAGTATGAACAAAATAAATTTTGATATGAAAACATAAAATTTGTTTTCTACATTTAATTGTAAAACAAAGTCTAGCTTTACTTCCACTTTTCTGGTTACAAGTACTATAATGTATTTGAAACAAAGTAAAACTCTATCATATCACAATATTTACAAGTAATTCTTCGAAAAGTTTAATGTTTTCACGAATAAAACAATGGTTTCATAGATTTTATATACCTGTATATTAAAAAACTCAGTATAGCTAGATAAAACATCATAAAAATTTATTATTTTAAATATTTTTACAAAACAAGTCATGTTTTCCTAACACCTTATATCGGGCTTCTGACATCTAAATTTAAAAATTGATTGCCTTTGCGTTAAAATAAAAAATGTGATGAAAGTAATTGCATGGAGATGCATGTAAACTTGACTTGTATGATGTTTTGGAATTTATTTTTATTTATTATAATACATTAACCTCATAAAATAATATAAATTAATAACTTATATTTTTAAATAAATTAATTCATTGACATGATATTAGTCTTATTGATTAAGTAATTACATGTTTAAATTTCACTATACTTAATTTATTTGATAAAAAAAATCTCTATTGTGAATAAATAAAAAAAAGGGGTTAGGAAGCCAGGTTCGCCTGTTTGGCCAAGCGGCGGAAATGCTATTGGGCCAAAATTCAAAAATATTTTTTTTATATACTTAAAATAAAAAAAAATTAATTTGTTTAGATCATTTTAATGTGTTGATTTCAAAAATGATTTTTAAAAAATAAAAAAACATTATCTTGATATATTTCAGCATGAAAAAAACTTTAAAAAACTAACGCTGATACACTCCCACACAGCACATAAATAGCATGGATGGAGGCATGAGAAAGAGGAGAAGAATAATGAAAGCAAGGGCAATCACTTTTCCAAATCTCTCTTTTTCATGTCATGGGGACAAGTAATATTCCTTTCCTCCAGTAACGAAAAGCCAGCTGTAGCTCCATATGCAGCCAGCTGTATGTATGCGACATCGACATTGACGGCTCGATCAAGCCTGGCATGGGCCCCACTGTCTTGGTCCTGGACCCCCACCCACGTGACCACGTGCATTCCAGCCCCGACTATTCCCTCAAGTGGATTGGGAGAGAAGACTTCGTCTCCTTTGTGTGCTGTAACAGCAAGCCCCCAGGGTTTGATCGCAGGAAGAATCATTTTTGAAGTTAATATTTTTATAAAATATATCAGTATTTTTTTTAAATACATATAATTGATATTAGTGAAAAATCCATCAACCACCACACGTTAATTACTATAGTAAAAAAATAAATAAAAAATTATCATCGATAATTAATTATTCTTTATTATCCTCGAGAGACATGACATGATGATAAAAAGTTGCAATCCACATAATATATCTCGAGTTTAAATCAGAATATGTATTTTTTGTAAGAATATAGGATAGACTCATTTGGATCCACCATCAAATCCAAAAAAAAAAAGTAGTTTTATTTTTTATATTATATTAAAATACAAACAAGGAATAAATCAAGAAATAAATATAAAAAACAAGGATGGTATTGATTTTATAAACAGGAGCATCGTCATGATTTGGAGCCATTAGGTATAAATAAGTGGAAGCGATCAGAAATGGGCAGGCTCGCATATTGCAATCACCACCCACCTTGCCATAAATAAACTCTTTTTTATTTCTTCAAGACCTCGTCTGGCAAAGCAAATCAACTCCCCCTCCCTCCCGTTGGAAGCCATGTCGTTTACAGTCCCAACACGACTGGCCTTATTATTAGGCCTTCATTTTTTATATTTCCACTCTCTGCTAGAATATACAGAAATTATGGGCATTTCTTTAACCACAGGCGTGAGATTTAAGGTGAAGAAATTAATAAAATAAATTTATTTCTTAAAAATAGAAAAACCATCCTTCAGTCTTAAACCAGTTGGTTCTCTGTATTTTCTTTTCTTTTTTTAAAAAAATCTTGATATTATCGTTTCATATTTTCATTAATATATGGTATTTAATAAGAAGAAATAATTGACTGTGTTGGTGATGTTCTGTATTTAATTTGAATGCTAATGATGTGCTGTGTATTTTTAAAATTAAAAGAACAAGTATTTCTTGTTGCCCATGTATAAGGGACTGTTTGAGAGTGTGATTGAAATTATTTTTTAAAATATTTTTTGTTCATAAATACATTAAAATGATATTTTTTTTTATTTTTGACATCAACACGTTAAACTGATATAATAACACAAAAAAAATTAATAAAAAATAAAATAAAATATTTATTTTTAAAAAATACTAACAGGACAAAAATTATTCATTTTTTTTTCACAATAATAAAATTATAGAAAATAAAAAAAAGGGTGTTTTTGGGAGGTGGGTGCATAGGATGCTGATGTCTTGTCCTTTCTCTCGAGACTGATGATTATTCGATACAGCTATGTGAGTTTTGATGAATAGTATTCTACGGACTGATAATTCATGATACTCTCAAAGGGCACTGGCCGATGGCAGCTGGTCGGCACTGTACCTGTCAGCTTGTGGGTCTTCAGGGGATAAAAACCCAGCCACGTGGAAATAAGACAAGTAGAAGGAAGGACGAAACATGGAAGTGAAAGGGAAAGGTCGGAGTCTACATGGGGTCCACATCCATGGTTTAAGCCCCGTGGACAAGTGGGACCTCCCGTGAAGAATGTTCATTTTAGATGGTCGAGGTCCCACATAGCCAGTGTGGTTTTGTTGTTTTTAAAATTATTTTTTATTTATAAATATATTAAAATTATATTTATTTAACTTTTTAAAAATTATTTTTGATATTAATACAAGAAAATTATCTAAAAATATTTTTTAAAATTTAAAGTAATTTTTTAAAAATATATATTATTTTTTTTCAATACTGGTTTTGAAACGCAATGTCAAACAAGGTCTCTGTTTGACACCGCCTTTTAAAAGCGCTTTTGAAAAACAATGTTTTTAGTTTTTAGTTTAAATTAAATTTTTATGATGTTTTTAGATTATTTTCAAGCGCTAATATCAAAAATAATATTTAAAAAAAACAAAACATCATTTTGATGTATTTTTTAAATAAAAAACACTTTTAAAAACAATTTCAGTCGTACTCTCAAGCATGCAATTAATAGCATTATATTTGTTTGATCATTTTCTATTCAATTTGATTTTTATTTATAAAAATAATTAAATTAAATTATGATTAACTAAAAAAACTGAAATCAATTTGATCGATGGATCTCGGTTCGGTTTGGATTTTTATATAAAAAACAAAAAATAATACATTATTTTTTGGGATTTTTTTCTTACTTTAACCAAGTATCCAACTTCTCTCATTTCACCAAAATGGGATCAAACCAAAAAAAATTGAACCGAAATGGAAGAATAGAAGAAAAACAATATAGTATTTTTTTATATTTGAACTGGTTCAATTGCGGTCTATCAATTTCAGCCTTGGAAACCAAACTAGATAGGAATTTTTTAAAAATATTTTAATAAGTTTAATTAGGTTTTTTAATGGTTCAGTTTTTCTCGGCAATTCTTTTTTGTTTTCTCAGTTTAATGGTTTCTTTTGCTTACTCCTAGTCATATTCATATTTGTTAAATATTAATATTTTAAACGTTACAAGATAGTTATTCCATTTTTAAAAGGTGACAATATAAAACTCCAATTAATTAGATCAACCGGTCAATTACTTTTAAAAATAACAAGTAAAATCTTAAAACAACTCAAACCTAGTTGCTCAAAATCACTTGTTAAAACAAGCTCAACTACATTGTTAAATTAAAAAACAAAGAACAACTACTACGTGGCCAATATTTTTTAAGATTTTAATTGGAGTCTATCTTTAGTTTAAAAGTTGGACAAAAAAATATATTTTAATTGTAAAACATATTTTAAAAAATAAAATTTATTAAATAATAGTTTTGGTGTGAAATCGGTTGACCATTTACTAAATCAAACACCATGAAATTATTTTATCTGTGGGATAAAATAAAACTGCTATCAATACAAGGCTATAAATATGTGGTTGTTGAGAGTCAATCATGTGGTTGTTAGTATAGTTGTAGGACCCGGTCTAAAAATGACTATTTAATCAACCCAATGATTTATACCATTTTTTTTTTTAAAAAAAAGAAATAAAGTTAATCAAATTAGATTTTAGATAGATGTCAAAAAAATTAAAATTGTTCAACTTAAAACTCAAATCTAAATTTTAAATCTAATGGATCAACCGGGTCAAACAAATCAAAATTAGTTCAACTATATGGATTTTACAACTATAATTACCAGTATAATTCGAGTTCATCCAAACCTACGAAAATGGAATCAAATCTAATTTATAAGAAAAATAAATAAATATGTGAACTAAAGTACTTCGCCCTGGTCTCTTAGTTTTTGGTTTCAGTTTTTCCAAATAATATTTTCTAATTTAAATATTAATTATTTTTATTATATTATATTCTTGGAAAAAATGAAACGAAAAGGAGGGGATTTGGTTTTTTAAATTTTCAAACCGGACTGAAATGAAAATAGAATAAACCAGGAACAAAACGAAATGAAACATGGTGGTTAAGTTTGGCTGTGATCACTCCTAGAGCTAGAGACTGTCACCATCCAACCCAAGTTCTTCGAGGAAACGAAACAGGGGTGGGACCAACCAGATGTCGGCATGTATGTAAATTGATCACCACAAGATTCCAACACTTGGTGGTAGCAGTGATGGACTCGTATTTATCATTTTGCTTAATTTCTAACAGTCCATCTCGACCTTGTAAACAAACATGTTTCTTGCCCCCACCTCGTGCCGGTTTCGTAATATGTTTTAAAAGTTCTTTTCTTTTTTAATTTAAATATTTGATTTGAATATGCTGATGTTATAAATAAGTTTTTTTTTTAAAAAAAAAATATCATGATATATTTTTGAACAAAAAACAATTTGAACTCAATCATATTACTAAATAGGTTTGAGTTAACAAGGTTGTCATGGACCACCATGGATTAACATCAAACTATTGTCTTCTATTCTAGTTTTTTTAAATAAAAAATAAAAATTGTGTGCGTTTATTAAAAACAAAGCAAGCTTTTTCACCTAACAAACAAACAAAAAAACATTAAAAATACAATTATTATTTTTTTAAAAATGATGCAACAATATTATTTGAGTTTATATGATGAATATGTTTATTCTCCTATGCTTATTCTTACTACAATTGTTTATTTTAATTATTAGAGTAAACTCTAAGTTATTATTGTACATAATCTATTGCTAAGTTTGATATCAAAATCAGAGTTATGATATATAAACTTGTGAAGAAACCAAGTTTAATAATTATGGTATACACTGCAGAAAATTTGTTTTCTTGATTAATCAACTTATGTATGTATAGGTGAAACCATTGTTGGTAATTCATTAATTTTTAAATGAAGTAATACCAAGGGTATATTTTCCAAGTCAAATTGAGACAAAATGAGGTCTTATTGCTGTCAATTTGACAAAAGCTGAAAAATTATTGGCATATCATGTCCGGATGCTCTTGTATTCTTGAGCACATCAGCAGCTCATTCAACAAAAATCATAGAAAATTGTTGTAGCTCACCGAAAGAAAAACTACACAAGAAAAAATAGTTTTGCCCCACAACTTGAGAAGAAAAGGTTTTCTATACAAAAGTGAGGAAAACAAATTTAGGCAGGAAGAAATGCATGTTCATCATCACTTATTCTCTCATTTTCAGTTGTTCCATGGTTGAGAGATTTGGAGGCTGTGGGGCATCAGAAAACTTCCCATCTAAGTTTTAGCTTAGGGAAGCACAGCTCTAACTTCTTTCCTATCAGCTCCATATGACTGCAATTCAACCATGAAACAATCACTATCAGCAGAAAACTATCTGCTAGAAACCCTCATACCAGCGTGTTATGTCGGAAAAGGGAAAAGGAAAGGGGAAAATTCATGTTGCTCATGTGAAAGACCCTGAAGTCCTCACATTTTGCGTAAACTTGGAAATATCATAGGAAACAAGTAGAAAACTCAGACTGGAAGGAGTAAATTGTCTTCATCATAGTCAATAATCATCCGCAGTATTAAAAGAATAAACATATAACATCCAAATGTGCTCACAAGAGGAGGGAGAGAGTTCATTTTTAAGTGCTTTTTGTTTTTTTACCATATTTTGCCCTCTGTGATACTATATCCCCATCATGCATTTTTATAGACATACTGGACAAAAGTGACCAAGAAATTCGTACTAGCAGTACTTGAGAAGGTTTTTATATGTTCAGAACTATCCATGAAGGAAACAAACATGTCGAGGAACAAACAACAATTGATAGACAGACAGATAGTAAAAAAGAAGGGAAATCTCTATTACCTCAACTCCCATACCCTTCGCGTATACATTTGTGAAAAGTTCTGAAGGTTCAGGCATAGGACTTTCCTGTAAAAACAATTGAAAAGGAAACAAGGCATCAAAACCATGAAATTTTTGAGAAAACTCAAAAACAAAACCAGTGAGACAAGGAAAGAGTTCCTTCAACCAATAAGGTTACAAGGCATTTAAAATTAAAAGAATATATGGTTCTTACCTTGGCTTGAGCAATGGCGTCATCTACTTGTTTTCTCACTTCCTTTTCAATATCCTGAAAAGTATAGGAAAGCAATGCAAATCTGTTTACATTCGATCACCTTAACATAGTTCTGAACTTCATTGTTATTGTGAGAATCTTCCTCGAGAGATAGGGCAAAATCTAATACTACAAAGCAACATTACTTGACAACGAAAGAAATGATTGTCCAGATTTCATGTAAGAATGCAATCCAAGTTCACAAAATTACCTTTAGCTCTTTCTCAGTAGCTAGATCATGGGTCATTATCAACTTTCTTATTCTTTCAATTGGATCACGTTCCTGAGGATCATATCACAGACCAAACTATACATAAAACATCTGAAATAATGAATAGACTTTTGCCTTTGAAAAAGAAATGCTGAATAGAACATGCACTAACCTGTCTCACACCACTGATCTCGTCACGGGTACGGTAGGTGCTCCCAGGATCAGACATAGAGTGGCCATGATACCTATAAGTATCCATTTCAAGTATCTGACATGAACATAAAAAAACGAATAAGCAAATCAACTTGATAGAGTGAGATTCAAGGATTACAGCACAGGGATACAATCAGCTACTTCCATTGCCAGCTGATGTGACAATAACATAATATTACCATATTAAATTGCATGAACACTGATACAGAAAGGATTTTGGAGAATTCTGTAAATATTGTACATATCCTAGCACATAATCTCACACCTCACATAATTTCAGCGATGGCATTTTCTTTTGCATTTGGATTAGCTGATTCAAAATATAAATTTATTGAAAGGCTATAGGAAGTAAAAGAAACCAACCCATCCTTAATGCCTCAAAGTGTGTACTAAACAATTTCAGCTGTGAGCATATGTCACAACATGGCTTTTGTTTGGATTTTGGATTAAGATAAACTTGCACTTAAACAAATTTTGCAAGAAAGGATGAAACAAAAGTAAGAAACAATAAAACAATCCAGCCTTCATTTCCCAAGGTGATAAAATCAACCAACAATTTATAGCATGACTCTCAATTAACAGATAAATCCTCAACTCTCTTAAAGAGAGCAAATTTAACCAAATTTCTGTCAGACCCATCTAGGTTCATGCAAATCCCTTGACCCATTGGTGACATCAAAGCTCTCAAGACAACGTCTTAAGCAGTAGCTCCGAAACTTCAGCTTCATAACAGGAAGCTTGCCCATAATTTTGCAAACTTCCATGAGGTTTAACTTAAAACAACAGTTAGAATAAACAAAAGTTTTCAGGAAAGAAAATGTGTTCTGACGATATAGCCCCGTTACTTTCAGCATTATTTATTAAATAAAAATATGTTTCGATCTCAATGGCCTTAGTTAAAAGAAACAAGATCACAAGATATTATCAAATTAACAATCAATGGTTAGAAATTTGCCTCATTCAAATCAGTTAAATAGATAACTGCACAAAGAGTCCAGAACACTGGCATGCTGGTCAGTTTAATTAAGAACCACTCACCTAACTTATAATTACTAAGCACAGCCATGTACATCATCCATCCAAGCTTCTAGATGAGTATCAGATGTGTTTATTCCATATAGAGATTTGCAGCCCCTCTTATTGAGCACAATATAGTTCACTTACAGTTATCTAGTAATCTAAGCAAACCAAATTACTTAAGTTACTTAACAGAGGATATCATCTTATCAAATTCTTTTCATCGAGACCTACTAGAAAGTATTGTGTGCTTCAAGGTAATAGATCATAAGCAAGTACATGTCATTACTCTGTGAAATGTTCAGACTGTCCAGGATCTGGCAACCTCAAACTCAGGCTAGAATCCTGAACATATTCAATTGCACTATCAAACCATGGTTTGTCCAAAGTAACACAAAAAGGATAGGGTAACCTAGCCTCAGATCGAAGAAAGTGAATACATTGAATACACTTTCTTCTTAGATAAGCAGGCTCTAATACAGCATAAATCGTATTGAAAAAAACTGGAACCCCTTTGGAACAAGCTATATAATATCGTTATTCAAAGCATCACAATACTAAAATGACATTAAATAGTTGTTTAAGTACCAAGATCCATATTAGAAGTGATGGAAAGAACAATGCATTGGAATGATTTCATGAAGATTTAATAAAAGATGAGACAATGAAGATCAAGGCCTCATAGTCAAAGGACCTTAAAAACACATGCGCAAAAACCAGACAAAATTAAAACTCACAATGGGTCCACTCTTTAAGGCGTGCTCCTTTGCAAATTTGCATGCTTGTTTCACAGCAAAAGCATCCATGCCATCTACCTGTTAACAAAAAATATAAGTATGAAACAAACTCAAAAACCTATTTATTTTGTAGTAGAAAAATGCCAGTTACCAGCCTAACCCAAATTCAACAATTTTCATTTCATTCAAAAAGACCGATTCCAGTCAAGCTAAAAGCATTAATCAAGTAAGAAAAAAATCATGATCACATCATCACAGTCTTGAGAAACATTGCAAACTTTTTTAACATGAAAAGTATATTCAAAATTATCTCCAAGCAATTGACAAGAAAATGCTTCAAAAAAAGTCCTAGATTGAGTATGAGATCAATGACAATGTACATCCAGAAACAATATCATGTAAGGACCCAAAAAGTACTTAGAAATCATGCTATATTGACAATGTACATACAGCACAGCTTCGTTTGAAAAATATGGGTAAATGTTTTCTATCAGGATTGACGCCTCTTAACTAAACTTTGATGTAATGCAGAAAAAATGGAGAATACCACGTGCTGGCATGCAGACAAAAAGAAAAACACTAGAAACTGTTAGAAATACGTTAAAAAGGGGGGGAAATCATTTGAAATTTATCATGACATAGTTGCTTGCCTTTTATGTTATAACTTCATTGCAAGTATTTGCAGCACCAATTTTGCTGATAGAATACATCAAAAAAGAAAAAAAATCATTTGGAATTTATCATGACATGGTTGGATGTTTTTTATGTTATAACTTCATTGCAAGTATTTGCAGCACCAATTTTGTGATAACATTCTATCATTCCTTTCTTTTGAAAAGACAGCAAAAAGCACAAGGAAAAATACTTTGCAACATCTTATCCGTTACAATATAGTCTTCAAATGGAATAGCTCTATGACTGGCCCATGAAATTTCCCAGTCAACTCTAGGCTAATTTCTAAACTAGCAATTCAAACGAGAAACTGATGTGAATCCAGTCAGGAATTCCTTAATAGCATGCTGACTTTGTTTATTGACAACACAACAGGGAAGAAAAAAAACAGGAACAAGGTCCAACAGGAAAAACAACAGCACAGATAACATTCCCATCAAAACCCAAAATCTCAACAGAACATAAAAGCAAAAATGCAAAAGATTGTATATTACCTTCAAGCCAGGAACATAATCTCCACGCTTATAGTATGATGGACTCTTGGCGGCTCTCCACTCAGCTGTCCCCATTCCATCTGCGCAAAAAACACAGTTCATCCAATTGACAAACAGAAGCAAATGGATAATAATAATAATAATAATAATAATAATAATAATAATAATGTATCTCACAATGATTATTCTCGCAGACCAAAATGACTGGAAGATCCCAGAGAGCTGAGATATTGAGAGCCTCGAACAACTGTCCTTGATTAGCAGCACCATCTCCATACAACGCAAAGGCGACGGCATCGTCCTTGTTATATTTATGAGCAAATGCCAATCCACAACCTAACGGTACTTGAGCCCCCACAATACCATGCCCTCCATAAAATCCACTTTTTTTCTTATAGAAATGCATGGACCCACCTTTCCCTCTGGAACAACCGCCCTGTCGCCCCATCAGCTCCGAAAATATCTCCAAGAGGGTCCCGCCTCTCCCCAGAAACGTGCAGTGGTCACGGTAGGCAGTTATGATGCTGTCCTTTTTGGTAATTGCAGCCTCCATACCAACGGCCACGGCTTCTTGGCCGTCGTAGAGGTGGCAGAATCCGCGGATGAGCTTGGACTTGTATAGAGAGTCGGCGGCGATCTCCATACGGCGCATGGTGGCCATGTCGCGGAAGAAGGAGAGGAGTTCTTGGGGACTGGTTTCGACAGTGCGCGATGGAGGGTCGCATCTGTGAGTGGTGAAGGGAACGGAGGTCTCGACTGTGAGGGGATCCGTTGAGGTAGAGATCGGACGGCGGAGAGAAAAGGCGGTGGCTATAGGTTTGAGGAAATTGGATCCGGAGGAAGATGATTTTAGGTGTGATAAGGCCATGTCTACCGACGGTGTCTTTCTCTGTCTGGGTGGGGAGCGGTTCGAATTTGAAGAGCAATGGAGGAGTTTGGTGAGGGTCAAGACGACACGAGGAATAGTTAGCTTTGGCTGTTCGCGGGTGGAAAGGTCATTTGACTCATTTGTGATATTTTCTTAATGATTCTGTTGATGGTGGGATTTTTTTTATTAATAATACAGAGTAATTTGATTTATATTAATCTACTAATTTTTTTAATTTATAAATGTGTATGTTCGATCATATTCTATGTACTTTGAATAATTTATAAACTCTAAATTTAATAATTATATAATTTTTAATGATAATTATAAATTTAAATCTAAAATTACAGGAAAAACAAATCTTTTAATTTTAAATTTGTATTATGAAGCGACGGTTTAATCTACTAAATTCAGAGGTGGAGAAGAGTATGCTTTCACTCGAGAAATTACTATTTTTTTTATTAAGTTAATGGTGCAATTAATACAAGATTAAAATAATTTTTTAAAACAAAAATATCAAATTATATTGTTTTTCATTTTTTTATATTGTTAATGTGCAAATATATATATAAAAAAATTAATAACAAAGAAAAGTCAAAGTTGATAATCGATGAAGTCGCAAGTTCAAAAGGGAAATGTAAGCCATTGATTGGTCCACGTAATAACAGTATTTGAATGTGCTTTCACTGGAGCATTATCGATGACTTTCTCTAGAGTGATTTGATATTTTAATATTTTAATATATATAAATTAATATTAAAATTCAAAAGTGATTGGAGTCGCATTTCAAATGGCACGTGTAGCATCTACACAACATTGAATGCAACTTTTTAGGTGGTGGTGTTTGATGCGCCTCACCAACCCGTCACGGTGGTGACTGGTGAGACCCATGTTTTCTGATGGCACGAAGAGGAGCTCCACCAAGGAGTTTTTCCCTTATGAAGTGAAAAACTCATTCTTTTAATGGTGATATTTATTTTTTCTTTAATCTTTTATTGAATTAATTAGTCTTTGGATCTCATCACTTGATATATTTTTTATGTCAAATATGATCCTCATTCTTTTGATAGTTATGTTTAGTAGTTATTTTTTCTTAATTGATATTATTTTTTAATTTCATCCCTTATGATTTGATTTATTTTTTTTGTGTCAAATATGGTTCTTTTTTGTCAAACTTGATTCTCTTTCTATTCAAAACTATATTTTTTAATTTGTTCATTTATTTTCATCCTTGATTTTCTTGGTTGGTTTTAAGATTTTACATTGTTAATTTTTTGGGTTTGCCTTTTACATTTTTTCCAGGTTTATGATATGTGTCATAGATTCTGAAAATTGGACCGCATTATCTTCAATCATCTTTAATTATTTTAAAAAATATTATTTATCGTCATTGATTTCATTGAAAATTGATTTTTTTTTATTATGGATTCTTCTACGAGCTTAATTTTTCTTTTCAACTTTTCCTTATTGTTCAATATTTTTCTATATTTAAGATTTGACCCTTAATGTTTTGATTTATAATTTTGATTCTAAACTTTTTTTTATCAAGTTTTAATTTATTTACAATTTTATACTTAGATCCACAATCTTGATTTTATACTTGTTTTTTTATAAATTGATACTCATTCTCTTGGTTTTAATTTTTATCTTCAATTCAAAAATTTAGTTTACCCTCACAATTGCTTTTCAAACAAGGTTCTTATTATCTAGATCCCTAATTTTTATCCTTCAATTTTTTTTATCTAATCATTCAACATTTTATTGATTTGGACATAAAATCAAGAGAAAATGTGAGCCATAATAATAACTACTCATAGATATACATGTTTTGACACAAAATTTTTAAAAAAACTCTTAAAAAAGGAACTACAACTTATCCATATAGGTGATATGATTGCATTTTATTTCCCGTGTTTATAAAATCTTCTCAAACACATTTATTTCATTAAAATCACACATTAAAATAGTATAAAAGACTATAAAAATGACAGGATCCCCGACTCATAAGGGAAAACAATTTCTTTTATGTTTTTGATAATTAGATTTTATAATTAGGAAATCATATTGGTTGTGTATTAGATCAAAGAAATATTCATCTTATTAAATAATTAAAAAAAAGATAGCTCGTATGCATGTAATCTTGCACCCTAATCATTTGTTTTAGTTTCTCTCGCAATGGCTCTTTCACCTTGCTTCCTTTTTACAAAAATAAATTTGGGATGATAATTTTTATTTATTTATTTATTATGAAATTGACATCTAATTACTAATGAAGTTACTTTGATGTCTTTGTATTTTTCTTCTTATCTTTTTGAAACTACATGGACATTTATTTTTCTTCTTGTCTTTTTGAAACTACATGGACATTCATGAAAATTGGTTTAATTATATTTACACTAAATATTAAGCTTGTATTTTTCAGCAAAATATCAAATTATCTTCTATTATTTCTTAACATTTCCAAAATCTAGATGAAGATTGAGAATTTAAGGGTTTTTTAAGTATAATATCTTTTGGATAATAACTATATTTTCATTATGTTCAATGAGGCTTAACATATTTAATTTATCTTTTCTATTAAGTTTAATGTTTCAATATGAAAGATTTGAAACTCAATATGAACTTCAATGTTTAAATTGAAGAAAGTTTGTTGTTAACATGTGTTGTAATTGTTATCATAATCCATCTTAGCACTCTCCTTGTTAAACGACGAGTCTTGATTCATGAAGTACAGTATTTAACACAAGAAATACTTGATTCTTTCATAGCCTATCACATGGACAACCAACACCACTATTATGAAAGAGATTTTGATTTGTTGTTGATATAAGTTAACACCGTGAATACTTGATAATATTTACAGTATTGACATTGCTAAAATAAAATAATTAATATTATCATGTTGAGAACTTAAAATGATCCAATAATGATAAATTATCTGATTGAAATCTCTTTCATGAGTGGTTTCTAGTTGAGTTATAAAAAGAGCTTAAACTATACTTACTTAAAATACCATTAATGAATCCTCTAACCTAGATAGTCTCTCTCTCTCTCTCTCTATTTTAAATCATTACATTAATATCACATGTTTTATAACTCCTTAACTTTGTTTCTTTTATTATATATGGGTTTTACATCGTAAACCTTTCTATCGATCAACTCCGATTTTACAAGGTTATTTATTATTTTGACACTCTTGTACTTGAAAAAAAAATTTAATTACTTATCATGTTATCCAACTTCTAATAAATCCAATGTTAAAGGTTAAAATCAATAAAATAAACTAACTTCACAAGACCAATATATAACTCAACATTAAAAAAAAATACAAAATACAACTTTCAAAACAACATAATATTAAAAAAATAAGGTTATTGAAGGATAAAAAAAGAACATAAAACACTATTATAATTAATAGTCTTTATTGATGTTATTGCAATTTCATTATTAACAAATACTCCCAAACTATCACAATTCACTGTAAATTGGTTGATTGTCCATGCATTGTGTTTTATATTATATAAAAAAATAAAATTAACAATTTAAAGAACAAACTTAATATTTGTAACTACAAAAAGGGAAATGATAACTCGTAAGTCGTTTTTATATATAGGATAAAGTTTGATTTATACTATATTTTAATTCGAAACATGAAAAACCAATTAAAAAAAAAACTGAAGAGAGTTCGCAATTTGTACTTTAAGGAAGAAATGAGATATCGTGGCGAGAGCGAGAGAGCGAGGAGCAGTGTATCCAAACAAAACCTCTCCCGCGCGCCATGAACAGCACTCTCTCTATCCTTTCCTCTCCATACGTTTCCAAATTCTACCCCTCCCTGTTCCCTCTTCATCCTCCTCAAACCCAAGGATTCTACCACCTTCAAAAACCCAAACCCAAACCGAGATCATTCAATTCATTTCGGCTTCTTTCCTTGCCCAACTCCCCAAACTCTCTCATTCCGGTCGATTCGCAACTCTCGGATGCCGACAACGACGACGACGAAGAGTACGAAGATGACGAGGACGAAGAGGAAGACGAAGCTGCTGATGAATACGACGATATTTTGGAGGCAATAGAAGATGAAACTGAAATCGAAATATCGGTCGATGCGAGTAGTAGTGAAGTATCAAATTGGCGCAAGGAATCCAAGTGGCAGAGAGTTGAAAAGCTCTGTAACGAAGTCAAAGAGTTTGGAAATGAAATTATTGACGCTAACGAACTTGCTTCCATTTACGATTTCCGCATCGATAAATTTCAGGTAGTAGTTCTTGCTTTTTTTTAATGAAATTGGTGAAAATGAGCTATATTTATAGTTTTTGGCAGCGGTTGGCGATAGAGGCGTTTTTGAAGGGATCATCGGTGGTGGTATCGGCACCAACAAGCAGTGGAAAGACATTGATAGCTGAAGCTGCCGCAGTTGCTACTGTTGCTAGAGGAAGGAGGATTTTCTACACCACGCCTCTTAAAGCTTTATCCAACCAGAAATTTCGTGATTTTCGGTTTGCAATTTCCACTTCTAATAATAACAAGATTGCTTTGTTTTGCTTATTAATTGATAAGTACTGTTTCTCTGAAACTACACTTACAGGGAGACGTTTGGGGATGAGAATGTTGGTCTTCTAACAGGAGATTCAGCCATCAATAAAGATGCCCAAGTTTTGATTATGACAACAGAGATTTTGCGAAACATGTTGTACCAAAGGTATATTTTATATTAAATCGGTCTCGGTTTCAACTTTAACTGTACTGTACAATGGAAGGATGATAACCGCCTTGCTTAGCTTTTATAAATTCATTAGTACCACGATGTTTAAGTTTAAAAGCAGATAAAGTTGTCAGCAATGATTTGTAGACCTGAATTTCTTTTACCTGGAAACTTGGTTTGTGTATAGAAAAGCTATTATCCTTTTCGTCATTCAGTTATGACCCATGTACTTCTTTTGTTACTGCAATTTATCTTTTGAATCAAGTACATAAATGGTAGTTGAACTTCTCATGCAGCATTGGGATGGTTTCTTCTGGAAGTGGACTTTTCCATGTTGATGTGATTGTTTTGGATGAAGTTCATTTTCTAAGTGATATATCTCGTGGTACTGTATGGGAGGAGATAGTAAGTATAATTTATATTTCAACATCTCATTTACAGTCCAAAATTTCATCGCATTGCATAGTGTGATGTTCATTGTTAAATTTTCAGATTATTTATTGCCCAAAAGAAGTTCAACTGATATGTTTATCAGCAACGGTCAAGAACCCAGATGAGCTGTCTGGGTGGATTCGTGAGGTACAGTTCTTTATAAATGTCCACTATACCACCTTGTATGGAGCTGGCTTACAGACATGGCAGTCACACAATAATGCTTGCAGGATAATAATTGTTTGCCAGTAACAAGATGCTCCATTTGGCCCATTTATTACTTGTTCTACTTCTAACAAATTATTTGTGGAACTTTTGCTAAGGAATTTAATGAAATGCCAAGCTTGTTCCACTTCCTCTTATTGAAGAACCCAACAGAACCAGGAATTACTTTTCATCCAGAGTTTGACTTTTATAGTTTTAATATCTTGTTTTAATTTTACATCTCCCAGAAACTTTCATCTTAATTATTTAGTTGTTAATGATCTTTATTGAAAATACATTTAAATTGTTCTTGATATGGAATAGATCCATTCTCATTCCACCTGAGGTCTTTGACATGTTTGATTTCTATGGATATCTAGTATAAAAATGGTGGAAAATTGTTGGCCAAAATATATTGATGAATGATCTAGCTAACATTGGTTTTTTTATTTATTTGTGTAGCATATTTAAGCATCAACTATCCTTAAAAACAATGCTTTATCATCCTTCTTTCATTTTATATTTTTTTCTGCTTTGTTTCTCAGAGTCCAAGGACATAGAAATAGTGAAATATATTTTGTGATTGTTGGGCAGAAGGATCACACTGACTACATTCTAAAACAAGTTTGTGGGTGTGCTAATAGAGTGCAAGTCTTTTTTCTTGGTTAAGGAAGATGCCTTTTGAGGTTAACGCGGGCGCATAAGCCTGTTTCTACAGATTGAATTCTGAATAGTTTTCATACACTCTTACCTTTAGAGAACACGAAGTGATGTCTTCGATGCATTTGTTGACTTTTGTAGACTCCTAGGTTTGCAAATTAAGAATTGAAGTGAATGCACTATGAATGGTGGATGAGATTTTTGGCAATTTTTCTTGCTACTTGATCAGTTTGTATCCTCAGCATTTGTATTGGTTTTGGACAATTAACATTCTGAAGGATTGGCTTTATCTAGCAATATAAAAGATGAACACATGCATGCATGCACTTGCACATGACATATGCCCATCAGCACACTATCTAACCCAAGAACTCACCATTGATTTGATAATTCCAATAAAAACAACTGCTTACATGTCTAGACATTGTTCTTGTTGGCTGTGGGATGTTTCTTCTGTTTTTCATTTCACTGTTGAAGTAATTGTCTGTTGGGCTGGCTGCATCATTACCAAGGCCCCGCTATTTATTTCATGTCTGAACTCTTGTCCTACTATTGAACTAGATTTATCCCTTACTTTTAGTTTGAAACCTGTTTATGGAAAAAAGTTTAGGTATATTGGAGTGATATGTGAAATTAAGTGTGCACAAAACTTCTACCATAACTCCCTTTTCAGATGGATTGAAATGATGATATGTTTCCATTTAGATGAGTACAAAACTTCTGGATGCATCTTTTCTCATCCGTGATCGAAAATTGTGACATGCTTGAACTCAATTCTGCATTTTAGTCTGCATGGCTTCTGTATTGTCTTGTTTGGTGACCTATGGAAATAATATTTTCAGTGAGAAAGGTATTGATATTTATTTCAATTTACTTTCTAGGTTCATGGTGAAACTGAATTGGTGACATCGTCAAGGCGTCCAGTTCCATTGACTTGGCATTTTTCTACTAGGCACTCTTTGTATCCTCTTCTTGATGAGAAAGGAAAGCACATTAATAGGTTTGCCTGTCTTCTGTCATCTTATTTATCTTTTCCCAATTATTTTTTCTTAGTCTGAACTCCAAATTCAATTTATGTCACAGTTGTGTTGATGATGGAATGATGCTAATTTCTGGTTTTGACTTTAATTTGAAACAGGAAGCTTTCGCTCAATTATCTACAACTTTCTGCTTCCAGAGTTAAATCTTATAAGGATGGTGGATCGAGAAGACGGAATTCAAGAAAACATGGAAGCAACACTGGCTTTGATAATATTGGTAACATGTCTGAAGAACCTCTTTCGAAGAATGATATAAGCAGAATACGCCGTTCACAGGCAATGAGTTTATCCATTGTTTCTCTGATAATGTGTTATTTTCTTTTTCTTTCTTTCTTTCATTTTCTTCTGAGTATACTAGTTTGTTTTAGCTGATTTATAACCTGTCCTCAAGAATGGAAAAGGACCGTAGTCATCTAAAATAAATCATGATTTTCAGGTGCCTCAAGTTGTTGATACACTAGCACAACTTAAGGCAAGGGATATGCTGCCTGCAATTTGGTTTATTTTTAACCGAAGAGGATGTGATGCGGCTGTGCAGTACCTTGAAGGTTGCAGGCTCTTAGATGAGTGTGAGGCAAGTGAGGTTGAACTGGCTTTGAAGAGGTTCAGTGTTCAGAATCCTGATGCTGTCAGGGAGATTGCTGTCAAGGGACTTCTAAGAGGGGTTGCTGCACATCATGCAGGATGTCTCCCTCTATGGAAGTCTTTTATTGAGGAGCTGTTCCAGAGAGGACTTATTAAAGTTGTCTTTGCTACAGAAACACTAGCTGCTGGAATCAACATGCCTGCTAGGACAGCTGTTATCTCGTCTCTCAGCAGGAGGAGTAGTAGTGGACGTATCCCATTAAGCCCAAATGAGCTTCTTCAAATGGCTGGGCGAGCTGGCCGTAGAGGCATTGATGAAAGGGGCCATGTTGTTATGGTTCAGACTTCCAATGAAGGTGCGGAAGAATGCTGCAAGCTTCTATTTGCTGGACTAGAACCTCTTGTATCACAGTTTACTGCTTCCTATGGGATGGTGCTGAATCTTCTTGCTGGTGCAAAAATTACTCGTAGATCAAATGAATCAGATGAAATGAAGGTTCTTAAGGCAGGGAGAACTTTGAAAGAAGCAAGGAAATTAGTTGAGAAAAGTTTCGGAACATATATTGGCAGCAATGTGATGCTTGCTTCAAAAGAGGAGCTGGCTAGAATACAGAAAGAGATTGAAATGCTGACCTCAGAAACCAGTGCTGATGCTATAGATAGAAAGAGCAGAAAAATCCTATCTGATGGGGCATACAAGGAGATTGCAATTTTACAAGAACAATTGAGGGAGGAGAAACGCCTGCGGACAGAATTACGTAGAAAGATGGAAACAAAGAGATTAAATGCCCTGAAAATTTTATTGAAAGAGTTAGGAAATGATCGTTTACCCTTTTTGTGCTTGAAATACAAAGATTCTGAAGGAGTGGAACATTCAGTGCCTGCTGTTTATTTGGGGAATGCTGATTCATTCGATGGTTCAAAATTTAAAAACATGGTTTCTGACATTGAATCATTAGTACCGACCATTGCACTCACTGAGTCAAATGTAAGTGCAGTTGAAACTCATAAAGATGTTGAGCCATCATATCATGTAGCTCTTGGTTCAGATAACTCTTGGTATCTGTTTACCGAAAAATGGATCAAAACTGTTTATAGGACAGGCCTTCCTAATGTTGCCTTGGCTCTAGGGGACGATCTGCCACATGAAGTTATGTGGATGCTTATTGATAAGGAGGAGAAGCAGTGGGAAAAGCTTGCTGAATCTGAACTTGGTGGTCTATGGTTCATGGAAGGATCTCTTGAGACATGGTCTTGGAGCTTAAATGTGCCTGTTTTAAATAGTCTCTCTGAGAGTGATGAGGTGTTACACATGTCACAAGATTACCATGATGCAGTAGAAAGCTACAAGGATCAAAGAAACAAAGTTGCACGTTTGAAAAAAACGATAGCGCGTACTGAAGGCTTTAAAGAATATAAGAGGATCATAGACTGGAAGAATTTTACTGAGGATAAGATTAAACGCCTGAAGATGAGATCAAACCGTTTGAGTGAACGGCTGCAGGAAATTGAACCATCTGGCTGGAAAGAATTCATAAAGATCAGCAATGTTGTACATGAAAGCAGGGCCTTGGATTTCAATACACAAATAATATTTCCTCTTGGTGAAACTGCAGCTGCAATTCGAGGAGAAAATGAACTGTGGCTTGCAATGGTTCTTCGAAGTAGAATCCTTTTGGATTTGAAACCTGGACAACTTGCTGCTGTCTGTGCAAGTTTAGTTTCTGAAGGGATCAAAGTTCGTGCGTGGGAAAATAACAACTACATCTACGAACCTTCTTCTGCGGTAATCAATGTTATCAACATCTTAAATGAGCAGAGAAGTAACCTTTCGCAGCTTCAAGAAAAACATGGGGTGGAGATAACCTGCTGTTTGGATAGCCAATTTTCAGGTATGGTTGAAGCCTGGGCTGCAGGGCTCACTTGGAAGGAAATGATGATGGACTGTGCAATGGATGATGGGGATTTAGCTCGCCTCCTGCGACGAACAATTGATATATTGGCTCAGATTCCTAAATTACCTGATATTGACCCAATCCTGCAAAGCAATGCAAAGACAGCATCCAGCATCATGGACCGTCCACCGATAAGTGAACTGACTGGATAGGGTTTATTCCTGCGAGATATTCATAAATACACTTGCTTGTTCCTTTAAGGTGAACACTTACGGAAGATATCTCTTATTTAATCTTCAATATACATTTACTCCAGAATGATCTGCCCTAGTCCTTGTTAGCAATACAAATTAATGAAAATCTCAACCACATTATTTTGACGGACTCTGGATTCATAGTAGCAAATTAGTGAGAGACGGTGCATGTGAAAATAATTTCCAGGGTCAGCTTTCCTTCTTTCTTATTTTTTTTTCCCAGATGAAGATCTAATTGATGATACTAAAACAAATTAAGGATTTGGCCGTGTGAGGCTGGAAAAACAAAGTTCTTATTACAACCATGCAACAAAATCAGGGTCTCTATATAAGCTCAGTTTTGCCAAAGCTAGGCGACCATGCTCCACTAGATTATTCTCCCTCGAAGCATTATCAGTTTAACTCACTGATTTCAGGGAAGAGAGTGCTCTGCATTTGCATTTTCAATTGCTTATCAACCTGCTGCGTTAGTTGGAATCAGATTCAATAGATCAATCAGCCGACCCTTTCATATCACTGATTTCTGTCGACCTTTTTCATATCATTTCGACAAACTCTACCACTATAAATATATATATAAAAAAAACCGTTTGCTGAGTTGTAGTTACAATCTCTGTGTTGTTCAGGGAAAGCCGATGTTACCAATCATGGGGGGCAGGAGTTTACAGGTAGTTCCCCCGAATACCTCCCCCCCCCCCCCCTGCTTTTAGCTGGATTACAGTATAGGTACTTGCGTGGAAGTTCAATCAATGCACTATCATTTCTAAACAAAATGTCCCAAAAATCCGAATACACACAGCCACACTCACACGCAACGAAACGAGTTGGAATGCTATTTCCGACAGGGAAGCCGGGAGCAAAAGCCAACTGCAGAGGTTTCGAATTCTTTATAATCTAGATTAGACAGTAGCCCATCTAAGGATTCTTCACCAGGATCCTCAACTTCCGAGCAATCTGTGCTGCTTTTGGATGAACTGGCCGCTTATTGCAGTCAGACTGTTCTACCTCCACCCAGTTTATAACCTTCAATATTAGAGATTGAGGAACTTTCTTAGCATCCCCATCTGCTGCTGCTCCTTTAGTTTTCTTCATTCCAGTTTCCAAAGCTTTCTCTAGGAAGTCCATGAACCAATTTCCAGCTTCATTTTCAATCTGCCTACCCAACCTAATTGTATTGCTTAAGCTGCAAGAGGAGGAGGAGGTGGGTTTCTTGTTTTCATCATTCTCGATCATAGCTTTAGGTGGCTGTTTTCCCTGTGGAGTTGATGGCCCTTTTCTTTCTGGAAAGGCCTTGTGATGATTAGCATTTGATCCTTGGAGTTTCTCGAAATTCATCGTCTGATCACTTCTTTCAGGGAAGCTAGAAATTGATTTGTACAACGCTTTTCTTCTTTTTAACACAGAATTCCCACATTGGTCCATAGAATTGTGTGCAATTTCATGTAAGATTGAGGAATTTTCTCCACGCTGTTCGATATTTGTGTTCTTACCAATCTCAGCAGCTGAAGTAGCTGCCTGAATGGACACCATATCAGTAACTGCTCTCACAATCTGGTGATGGAACTCCAGAAACTGGCCAAAACAGGCTGCTGGAGCATCTGGTCTCGCTGATCTGCTCAAATTCGAGAACATCCTACACAAGTAGTCATCGTTTTGATGTTAGCAAAACTCAGTTACAAAACTTTCAAGAAATCATAATAACATGATTAAACCGAAAGGAGCCAAAAAAAAAACCCCACAAATACAAGGACAGAAGGTTAGTATACTTGAGAGGCAGAACTAAAGTCTCAGTGGCTGAGGCATCTCTTAGCGCCTGGAGGGCTATCTTCTGAGCCGTTTCTCGTTGCTGCACTGCTTCCTGGTAGCCACATAAGTTTAGCAAACAAGATAAAGCAAAAGAGAAACAAAATTTCAACCAGAGGAACCAAGAGTTCACCTTGCATAATAGGTTCAGCTTTCCTGGTAAATTCTTGGCCAGCTCGGTACTGGTATCAAAGGCTGAATCACCATACTGACACTGTGTTTCTGAGATGGCCTTTAAATTGGAAGAGTTTTGTGCTTCTCCGCCCATTCCGAGAGAAGCTACAGCCCTTGCATTTCTTAACCTCGGTGGGGGAGTTGAACTTTTCTTTTCCTACAGAAAACAAAAACAGAAATACTAGAAGATTTACTATATTGTTATAGGGCAATGAAAAGCTTTGGTTTTTTTCCAAAAGCTAATCTATATTTATTATCAAGCAACCATTTCAAACTCATCAGTAACTTGATGAACCGGAAAAGTACTAAATAAATGAGAGGAAAATGCACCTACAGATGATTTGCAGGGGCTAATTGGAATTCTAGCTTCTCGATCACAGACACTCTTGCTTCTTAGAAACTTGAAATTAGCAGAAGGTGCAGCACAACTTTTCCTAAGCCATGCAGGGCTCTCCACCTTGTTGTCCACCATCTTAGCCAGCAATCCACCACCAGCAAAAGAACACCTAACCACCCCATTAGTACCTCCATCTCTGGCAATTCTCCCTCTCACCACCGGCGAGACTGATTTCACACAACTCATAACCAATCGCTGTTTCACCGGTGTGCACTGATTAAAATCCAAAGGAACTGGCTTTAAAACCATTGGAGATGAAACCCCATCGGCCCAATTTTGCCCTGTTCCCCAAGAACCTCTCCTTTGACCGTTGGGTGGTTTTTGTTCACTTCTCTCTCCCTTTCCTCGAAGACCCATAAGTGGTTCAGGGGTTCCTAATAATGGGTGTCTCCCTGGAAGTGGTTTTGCCCCCCTGACAACAGGAACTGGAGATCCCGGCTCCAGTGTGTCAACGTAAATGAACTGACCAAGCTGCATTTTGCCGCTGAGAACATAATCATCTTGATCAGGGGGGAGACTGGCATAGATGGAGTGTGAGGAATCTGATAATTTAATGAAGAATCCTTGTTTAGGCCACAGATTCTTTTCGTCAAGATCAGCTGGTACTATGTCAGTTACCTGCAAAAGTGAACTCCGGTGCTCGCTGGTGGGTCTAGTCCCTGTATCCATCCCATTTAGTAGCTTCAACAGAATCCCAGGTGCCAAAGTTGCCATTTAGAATGAAAACTGGATAAAAACCGCACTTCCTTTTCCTTCTTGTGTTCAACTTTCGGGCTGGAATTTTGGATTTTGAGGGAGCGGCTGTTGGGTAATTGAGTGGTGCTAACGGTAACTAGGTGGTGATGGTGGCAAAGATTACTTTTTAAAAAAAAGTTCGCATTTTTTTTCTTAACGTTGCTGCAACGGTCCTGTGGTGGCCTCGAGTCTCCTGTCTATAATTGGTCAATCTATCTACTTCCCCTATTTTTCTTTTGATTTTAATGATGGAAAATAAAAGATAAATTGTAGATTTCATTCAAAACCACGCGGCTGGTCACGGAGTAGCTCCCTGCTTAATTATTGCTGTATTTAATCCATTTCCCCCCTTACCTTACCCCCAAAGTATATCTATAAAATTTGAACCGGTTCCATAGTTGAACTCGTATATAACTTATTAGATCTACATTTTATTTTAAAAGAGTTAAGATAAAAAAATTAATTTTTTTTATTAAATATTTTGATGTGCCGATGTTAAAATTATTATTTTTTAAATATCATTGTCAAAAACAAACTCAACCACTCTTGTAGTAACACGAATAAAACAGAATAAGATAAAAAAAAAATGATTGGTCCTGTAAAAAACTCGAAATTTGATGCCGATCAATTTATTTTAATTTTGAGTTTCTTTTATGAAAATAATATTTTTAAAAAATATTTCTTAGGAGTCTGACTGTAACATCATGCAATTCATGCTGCCCTGGATCAACCATTATATTCAATTTTACAACGATATCCCAAAGTTCTCAACTTTTTTTTATTCAATTTTACAACTACATCACAAAGTTCTCAACTTTTTTTTTTTGAATTCATTTCTCCATGGCACGCAGCAAAAATTGAATATAACTTTTATGCGAGAATTTTTAAATTTTTTATGCTATAAAATCTTATAAAGTAAACTAAAATACATGAGCCCCAAATAAATAAAAAATCACAATTCCTATTTATTTTTAAAAACAAAACGCATGAGAAACTCCCCAAGATGAAACCCCCTAAAGTTCTCAAAGATAAACCGGTCACGTTTTCACCAACTTTCACCGGTTCAAAAGAATCTCAAGCGGGTCAGCCAAATTCATGGGGGCACAAGTCCCGCACAACAAGCCCAACCTGCTCTACACTGGTTGGATGGTTTACAGGTTTTGACTGCTCCATGGCACGCAACTACCATAATCTTGGTAGATGGGCAAGGCAAATTATGGCACGGCGACTGCAAAAAGTGGAGCACAAGACTATAAAAATATTGATGAATGGAATGAACATATATCTCAAATATTACACCACGTCAGCCCTATATACATGCTTGATGGTGGCTTAGAATGCCACAAGCTAACACTATACTACAATCTTGCAAAGCCGAATCTCCATGATTCCTTATTCACTTGGTGAGACAGCTATATGAGAATAGATCAATGCTAGTTTGGCTGCGCCAGCCACAATTGCATTCATGGCGGCCGGTGAGATGCATTCCATAGCCAGCTGTGGAACAAAATCTGAGAGCACAGGTGTTAGAGAGGAAGGAAGTTCAAAAAAAAGAAGATGGGAATTTGAATACTGTGACAAGAAATCCCAATCAGTCATGCAGAGATTAGCACACGCACCATATCCACTACTCGCAGGTAGGCATGTCATTTGCTAGATAGCCATCTGTGAAACCGCTGTACTCTTTTGGTAATCTTTTCCTGGTTGTGGCAAGAGCCATTCTGCGGCGAAGTTCTGCTTTTCCTTCCCGTTCGAAACAAAAAATCTTCTGTATCTAAGACATAGGATACCTACATGCACACAGTAACAGTCGATAAACTGAAGATTGACGAGATAACAAACAAGAAAGGATAGTGTAGGGCTTGCTTAATTACAAGTACATGAATGCAAAAATGCACAACTAAAACATGACTATTAATGCAAGATACCTTAGACGAATTGCAAGCAATTTTACACTCTAGACCATTGAAAACCCGAAAACCTTCCATGGCCAGGCGCTCATCAGCATTTGCATTTCTAATTTTATTCCTGTAAACAGTTGTCTTTATTAGCCATAGGAGGAGCTCAAACAAAGCAGACAACTTTGTCCATTGGGTCTGCGTACCTCTTCAGGAAAATCCCTGGCTTTTCTTTTTTGTCTGGAACAACTGAGAGGAAATCATTAAGCAGATAAGATGCAAAATTAGGATCCATGGAAACAGCAGTCACTTCAGGTTTATCATGTCCAAAGTCCATAAGCTGAATAGACAAGTGTGTTGGTGCGGAAGACTGCAGAGAAAATTGTGTTGCAGTTGCAGCATAATTAACAAACCTTCAAACTCATAACAGTCCAATAAAAATGGACACAGAAGTAAAACCACTAGAGACGTACACATTCAATGCGATATATGTTCTCATCATGAAGAAGCACTCGAGAATTTTCATGATAAACAATATCCACTAGTCTTCCAGGTTTCCTAGATTTTTCATATGCATACAGTTGGAGCAACTTGTTGTCCATCTCATCTGCTGCTACTGTTTGGAGCTGGGGAAAAAAGGAACTATTTGGTGAGAGGACAAGGGCAAGAAAGGCAGAAAACTGGAGAATGAAAATGTTAGAAGGAAATCCTGTGCCTTTTACCTGTTTGACAAGCTTATATATTAGTTTGTCCAATGTGAATAAAACATATGACTGTGTCCCAATAATGGCTCGGCAATCATCCTCGAATTTTGTATTATCAGAAGAGCCATCAAGTAAGTTGTAAAGTGCACTCATGAATCTGCAAAGACATGGACACTAAGATTAATAAAGACTGATCAAGTTCACGTTGATAGAACCTCCTGAATTTCTGAAGCTATAGCACCTGGCATAGAGATCAGTAGGGCTAGTAGAAGAAGCCCTCCATTTCCTTTCAGCAGATGATGAATTCACCTTTGCAGATTGTATTCTCTCGTATAATGTCTGTCAGATTAATAAACAGAGATACCATGTTAATAAAAGCAATCTCGTAATTGAATAAAAACCCAGCCATATAAACAGAAATAAAAAACAAGCCTTACTTGGTGAAGCCTAAAAAGTACATAGAAGGAATCATTTCCATAGAAAACCCGACAACCTTTTTCTTTGTCATGCAATGAAGGAGAGACATGCTTTGCCAAAGGCTTCACATTTAGAAGAAATCGTTCTGAAAATGGTAACATTGCTCCATCTCCTTCAACATCATGGGCATCAGCCATTCCTTCGGCCTCACCTTCACTCTCAGCCTTATTATCATGCTCATCCTGGTCACCATCTTCCCCATGCTCTTCCCGAGAGCAATCTTCACCATCACCAGACTCACTTCCAGAAACATCACCATTCTCAGATGCATTCTCACTGTCCTCTGTTGACCTTTGAACACTTTCATCACCTTCATCATCAGCATCAGCATCATTCTCTCCTCCAGCCTCTCCACATCCTTCTCCCTGTCTGGCTTGATATTGCCTGCTAGCAGTACTGTCCTTCGCCTTATGCGTTGCCTCCAAACCAACTTCTCCATAAACTGCAAAATTATCCTCCTCAAAATCTCCGTTTGGAGATAATTCACCCTCTTCTCTTTCCATTTTAAATTGTGCACCAGATTCATCATTATATCTGTGACTCTTGATGACTTCAGTTGCTACCCCATTTGTGGATACAACAGGTTTTGAAAACTCACCAGCCTGTTAGATCAACAATAAATACACATTCATCTTTGATCTCAAGTCCACTTGAATTTATTTTTTTTATCAAATAAGAAACCTGATATGCTGTTCATTTAGTTGATGTTTAATTCTCAACAACCCTAAGCCATATCAGGTGGTGCAGTCAATAGGAGTATTTTTAAAAAAATTTAATTCAATTGCAAAACCAGTAAAAGATAAGTTGTCAAGCAACCATCTTAACAGCTTTTACTGTTATGTCTGGGCAAATAATCCAGCTTAAAAGTCTACCCATATGATACAGTCTGATGACTTAAAATTCCAATTGACTATGTGGTAATGTGGTAAGTGGTCTATCAAGAACAGCAACAGCAACAAGGCCTCAATGCCAAACTAATTTGGGTCCACTATGTGAATCCTTTTGCACTATTCTGCAAGATCACAAACCAAATCAGCTTCAAAACTGCAAGATTTAAGATCCTTCAATACCACTTATCCATGTTCACAGTCTAATTAAGAACATACTTAGGGAATTGATATAAACTAATATATGAAAGCACATACCTCTGTTGAAGGTAATATGTCATTACTCGAACCTATTCCAAGCCCTCCCTCAACAGTACTACCGTTGCCTGGTCTTGAAGGAGTAGAACTAAGCCCTTCAAACGAAATGTTACATTTCAAATATCTAGTCATCAATTTTAGAGAAAAAGGAGGTGGGAACTAGCAAAGTGTAGAGAGATGTGAGGAAATAATGCAAATTAGATGAGACTGGAAGCATCTGACAAACCTGATTCTACAAGAGTTCGCCCATTACTTAACTCTCCAGTGACAAGAGATACATTTGAATTTAGCAGCCGGTCATTGGAAGTAGGTTGTTTAGTGATCCCTGACAATTCTTCAGCTGCAGTTGCAATAATCACCACCTTATCATGGTGAAGAGTGCTCGTGGAATTATCGCTTTTGCGAAATACAAGATCTGCATCAGGAGAACCATTCTCTTTAATCCCATTATCTCCATTTAGCATCCAAGCCCTGCTAGAACTTGATTGTTCAGGCAGGATACTTTCATCTCCATTTCTTGAAGAGTTTGAATGTTTAGAGTTTGTGACTGCACCACCAGCACAACTAGGGCTGCCTTCACTCTCTCCACTTTTAGTAGACTGATTCTTAGCTTTTACAACATCCTCAGTATCCTCAGCACCCTGAGGTCGAGACGGAACGCCAAGCATGGGTTCCAAAAAAGTTGTCCAAATCTTCATCACTTTATCTAACTGTTCAGATGTACAAACTTCTCCACAAGAATATTTGATGAGTTGATACAGGTCCTCATGAATGTCAGTATCTGGGTACTCAAATTCCAAATTTGGTATAATAGGTCGTCTGTTTCCAGCAGCAAAAGCAAGAAGCACATCATCTTCCTTGCGCTTATTCTCACTAATTTCTTTGATCTCCACCAGTAAGGCTGTAAAATATATCATATATGAGCAATTTGGCCATAACAACTATTGGATAAATAATGTCTATTGGATGAGTTCATTATGTTTAATGTAGCTATGGGTCAGTATGAAATCACAAATTCCAATAAATCCATGATCTTATGACCAAGGGTGATGTAAGTTGGATGTTTATTTCCTAAACTGACATCTTAAGGATGGAACAAAACAGCTTTAAAATTTTTCAGGACTCGTCTCTGGTTTTTCTTGGTACTCAGACAGAAAGATTATGGTCAGGGATTATAATTCTCATTCACGCCACAGCATCAAAATATATATTTATTATGTGCTTAATCTGAATGCAAACATACCAAGATATCAGCTAGTAAAATACCTTTTGTGCTCAAGCTCTTTGTATCCTGCTGCTTGAAATAGAAGCTACGATGGTCGAGTGATTTGTGATAGTTCTTGGCATAAATTTCAGCCCAAACTTTGTTAAAGTCAGCACGACACCTTGCCCATTCTTCTTGTTTCTGCTTCAGGCGGGTTAATATAACTGGCAAAGCAAGAGAAGTGTTCTTCCTCAATACATCCATTACATCAAGCCCATGATCGCCGTATAAACGTTCAACACACCTCAGATTCAGAGCTACACCAGAAGGACAATCTCATCAGAAAAAAAAGAAGAGGAAAGAACCTAACAAATGAGAATAGGATAAAGTAGATATTCTAATAACTTGATCAAACACCAATCAGTGTATGACCTGTTAAGTGCTCATCAATATGAATGGGACTATCCATTTTGATGGTGTTATTGTTGATCTTTTCTAATAATTCTTCAACACGCTTGGTTGTTACATTCACAGATTCTAACAACATGTCCAGCTCAAACCTGAAAACGACAAGAAAAGTAAAACACTAGAATCTTTTAAAGCAATAATTCATGTAGAGAAAGAAAAAGATTGAGCAAACAGTCTTAACTTCCTACAAGAGACATTGTAACAGAATGTTATATTTTGATGTTAATCACAAGGAGAAGATCAGGCAAAAGTAGGGACTCCTAGAATTAATAAGTTAAAAGCAAATGCCTAAAGAGAATATATACCAGCTCAACAAAATAGCCTAATTTCTTTTTCTTTTTTTTAAATGGAGATAGAAAACAGAATATCATCATCTGGGGCAAGCTCCAACCTGTCATCTTCACATCGAAACAAGCTCTCTTCATACTGGTTTTTTCGCATATGTTTAAAAGAGTAATCTTCACTTCCTGAAGTGACAGATACCCAATGATCATTCAGTACCTCAGCACCAAGCTCTGTCCTCTGACTCGCAGAAGGTATCATGTACTGCCATCATACAATAATAAGTCACTCAGTGAACAATAACTATTGTAAGTGCTAACATCAACAATAAAAGAAGTTGCATACAGTCTTGGGCAGAAGGCGATAACTTGGAGTGCAGCGCTCACAGTTAGACAAGTCAAGTTCATTAATAGGTTTTGTTGTAAACTTATCCTTGTTGGAAAATAAAGACATCCTGTGACCTCCTGTGTCCTTATTTCCAAGGGTTACACTTTTGTCTAGCCTATCCCTTTCTCGGATTTCACGGTCTCTATCTTTAACCACGTCATCTCTCTCACGATCCCGGTCCTCTACTTTAACAGCTCGGGGTAAATTACCTTCATTGCACAGGGATTCTGGAATAAGAAGTGAGTACACATTAATCTGATTGCAACAAAGGTCAGATCATTTTAGAACTGAGCCAAACACTGTTGGTTTGGTAAAAGTTGAACTAAGACTGAATACAGGTTCTTAAGAAATCAAATTAAACCAAACAAAATGGTGAGAGGCTCATCCAGCCTAACAGTAATAAGAAGGAACATCCATTACTTACTTTTACTCACAACACCAGCTAGTAAACCCTCTGCAGGACAAAATTTTGATTAGAAAGTGTCAAAATAATGAAATTTCCATAGAAAGTAAAATAAATATTTGATTCATAAAGGTACCGTTTTTTTCACAACGAGCCAAAAACTCATTGAAATCATCCATGAGAACAGGATATCTTCCCAGCAAATCACCCACCTGATAAGACCAAAAGCTTCATACTTTACCAGTTCTGTTCCAACATCTTTGATGATAAGATTTATTCAACAATATTGACTATGAGCATGTAGACATATGGACAGGACCGTGACTACCATTTCTTTATACATAATATTGAAGTGCACTCGATTCGATTCTTGTACATTCAACAAGAAGAGACTTACAAAAAAGGCACCAAGCAATGAACATGAAAAGTTAAAATCTAATTCCTATCAAGTAAATGTAAAGAACCTTAGAGTGCCATGTTGAAATTTTGCAAACCAAAAATGGTTCAGCCAAACCTCCAAAACTCCATCCCTTACAGCTCAAATAGATCTTATTGTGAAGTTTTCAGTTCCAAGAATCCAGGGTCCAAGGAAAGTAAACAAAAGCTACTTTAGAAGTAAAATTTAATTTCAAGTAGCCTATGTGCCATAGGCATAAATGAGACACTTGATTTGAAATGAGCTTTTCTTATATTCAACAGTAATAACAGAAGCTAATTAATAAATTAATATATATATATATATATATATCTTTTAGTTAATATTAGTTGTTGTGGAGCAATGTAAAATTACCAAAGATTGCAACTCTGATCGTGTGATTATTTCTCTGGTGTAGAGATGAAGACACCGCAAAAATCCCTGGTAATTATCAGGATCATGCAATGTCTCCTTGACTTTGTCGCAAAAGGCAAGCTCTTGACTTAACGCACCTGGCAAGAAACAAACCAAGTCAACAAAGCAGGGAATGAAAGCAGAAGGTAACCAGCCCAAAATATAATATACAAAGAGGGTGGAAACTTGAAAAGGGAAAAAGGAGCTCCTCCTGGTGAAGAAGAGAAATAAAAAATGCTGTAAACTCAATTCAAATGTGCTAACAGCACCAGAACCCATTAAAAAATATAATTGATACAAGCAATGATGATAATATGAGTTTGATGCAGTATATAAAGACAGAGCATGATAAGAACTCGAAAAGTGATAAGAGATGGTGTTTTACGCTGTACCATGCACAATAAAGAAGTGTTCATTCAATTGACAATTGCTATAAAGCACCAGGTCAAGCAGCATCAGATAAAAAAAAATAGGCCCTCAAAGTTCATTAAAAAGGGAAGAGCCTTATTGTAATACTAGAATTTGAAATCACAACAATTTCTTTGACTAGGAATGCCATAAGCATATAAATTACATCAAAAAGCTAAATGAATGTGTACAAATACAGAATAAAACAGTAAAAAATGTGCCATGTGAACTATAAGAAAAAACTAACTCTCGAAAAGAAGGTTTAATGAAAAGAAAAGCGCAGCCCAACCAAAGAACATAATCTGTGACTTCATGTTACAAAAAAAAACCACCACCTAGCAAACATTAAACTGGAAACTCAAATCTACTAATTTGGATCAAAATATCGAAAACTGAGAAGAGCTACAAGAATTGTTGACAGAAGTTCACCAGCAAAATTATAATTTCCAGTTACAACCAAATAGCCACTACCCTCAAAACAAAAACAAAGTGTTATTTCCAGAATTTTCTTGATATAAACTACAAAAACCAATCACATCTACGAGTGTAAAGCGCTGAAAACAATTAAGAACTCACTCTTTACAGCATTTTTATCATCAGAGGTGGATGAAACAGGATTCATTCCTCCAAAAGTCTCATCACCATCCCCACCTTGTTCAGCAACTGAATCTTCAACCCTAGGAGCAGATTTATGCTTGTGAGGGAATCGTTGCATGTTGAAGTCTCGACTGCCATCATGATCATAATCTCTATCACCCCGATCACGTTCCCTCCTATCTCTGTCTTCTCTCCTCTCCTTTTCTTTTTCAGCATGCCTGCGCTGATCCTTACCTGCTCTGATCATAGATCTATCATGGTCTGGATCGGGACGGTCAACGCTGAAGTCACGATCAGCATGTGAAACTAAACCCCTTTCTTTCTGGCAAGTGATAAGGCCAAGCATTAGCTTGATGATTAACTAAAACTTGAAATAAATGAAAAGGGGAAGGAGGAACCTTGTCATCATGCATCCGGCGCATTGTAGGCATGGCAGAGCTTCTATCACGAATAACAGGATTCCTACCAGTTGGAAAATGAGCATTGGCAGCGGCTGAAGAATCGGGAAGAAAATGAGTAAACTCCAAGAGCAGATCATGGTGGTCTTGAAAAAGTGCAGCCACCTGCAAAGAAGTAGTTTAATTAATTCTGCTCGAAATTCAAAGGGTCCAAAGACAGACAAAAAAATACTTATAACTAAACATAGTAGAACAAAAAATGAAGCATTCAAACAACAGAAAGGAACTTGGGTTAGATGATATGACAGGCATACCCCTTGGTAGACCTCACTGATGGACTTATCTTCCTTTCTGTACATGTTCAGAATGTCCAAAAATGATTTGTAAACATGGTCATCACCTTGAAACCTTGTCTGGAGAAACAGAATTCATAAGATTAAAACGCTTGGGACCAGAACAATAAACCCATCCTCCAGTTTGGCTGGGAAACAAAATTTTGTACCTTAATTTTGTTCACAAAATTAATTGCTTCTTCAAATTCAACAGGTTTTTTCTGTGTAGATTGTTCATCTTCTAGTGGGAGGGTGATCTCGTATCCTTTTGGCAAGAAGGTGTTGAAACCCAAAATTAAGTCACGGTGCCCTTTAAATAACTCCTTCACCCTCGCTATGACACCTGCAGTGTCAATTCTACAGAAAAAAATAAAAGGCAACAAGTCAAAAAATTTCATCATAACACGTATTTTAAAAAAAAAAAAAAACACTAGAATGGTGCTCAATGCATGCACATCAACAACAAACCTTTGAGCTTTAAAATCCTTCATGACCTCAAGAAATTCGTCGTATTTTTCTCTCTTGTCTTGAAATATATCCTTGACAGCCTTGAGGTATGCTAAGGCATCATTTGTTGTAAGTTTCTGTCCGCCACCGCCACCTCCGATCATCTGGGGTTGCACAGAACTTCACAGCACAAAAATATATTTAAATTAATAACTTAATTGCAAGATTCCAGAACACATCCAACAGATCATCGCCCTCGCCCCCCAGATTCGTTCACATAAAAGTTATATAAGTACAGTTACCAGTGCCTAAAATAGAAAAATTATTTTTTTTCTATCACATCCAAAACATGAATGAAAGGAATTTCCAAGACAATTTAGGAAGAACAAAAGAAAAATACAACTACTGAATTAAACCTAGAAGAATCACCAATCATTAAAAAATAAATTAAGAGAGTGTTAACCCACATGTGATGTAATTAATCAAGTTTCGCATAAATTATTCCAAAATCAAGCTCTAAAACGAGCAGAATTTAAAACAACAGAAAATAAAATAAAAACACTTACGTTTCGCCTCTAGTAGAAGAAGAGAGCACGGGCCTTTTAAGTTGAGACCCCATGTAAACATCATCTCTTGACCTCTTCATCTTTTGTTCCTCTTTTTTTATTTTCTTTTTTTTACAAATAACAAAACTCTCTATCTATCTCTTCAACAACAACAACAGCGACGAATCATGCTTTGAACAACTTCAATTGCTGACAGGAAGAAACATGCAATCAAAAAAATCGGTAAGCAGATCTAACCGAAACTTTACTTTAGAATCAAAATAAAACAGCAGATTATAATAACAATATAGATCACCTTATCGAAACACCAAGTAATTTTTCCATTTTACTTCAATACAAAGCAACTTGTCAGAGGAGAATTTTACAAACATTTAGATCGTTAATTACTCTCTTCTTGATTAGCAAACACACTTTTTTTCAACACAAAAAAAATATTTTTATTTTATTTTAAATTTAAGAGAGACCCGAGAGCACGAAGCTCTATATACACGAAGAAGATGAAGTTTTGATGTAAAACAGGAAGAGAACACGATAAATGGAGCACTGAATCTATATTATGCAAGAGAGAAGAAGTAAAAAGGAAGAGGAGAGGAGAGGAGAGAAGGGGGGAGGAGAAGAGAGGATGCATACATTTACATACAGCAATCTTATGTTTATTTGTTAAAGAAGAAGAGGGGGAGAGTTTAGAATGTTGATATTGTTAATTTAGGGCAAATATCAAATAAGTCCCTTGATTATATACTTTTGTTTAATGAGTCCTCTAATAAAATATTTATCTCACTTAGTTCTCTCGTATTTTTAAAATTCTCGTTTAAGTCTTTTTAGTATGCTCGTTCATGTAAACTAACATACCATTAGTTTTATACGAGTAGATAGGAGCTCATGGCAAGCTGTTTGTAGGGAGCTCAAAAACTTTTTCAGGTCTGCAGATTGAGAAATTAATTTGAGTAGGGGTGCAATTGAGAGATTATATTATTATTTAGAGACTCGATTGAGGCAATCTCTATAATCAGGGGACTTTGTGTTTTACCCTGATGTATCATAACCTTAAAAAATGGTTTTCTTAAATAAATAATAATAATAAATCGCTTGCAAAATGCAAGAGAGGAAATAAGAAGAGGGTGGGAACCTGGAGATAAAAGTCATTAATATGAGATTACAGGTTATAGCCGGTTTGTTTTACCCCACTACCCCTCCTCGTACGTGTTAGGGCTTTTGTTCAACTTCAGATGAGTAAACTAAGGATTGGACGGCCATGGTCTTATCTATGTAGGGGCAATTTCGGCAATTTAGCGAAACATGGTAGAGAGAGGTTGAAAGTGGAAACTTAAGAGGAAGACGGTGGTCATGTTCGAAATCCGGGGACTTTTCAGGAGTCCACAGGAATTAAGTTTTCTAGCTAAATTTCAAAACATGCGATTCGGGCAAAATTTGTAGATTTTACTCTACAGTTAGGGCTGAATGGGAATATAGATGTCAATGGGAATATGGATGTGATTGTGGTTGCGGTTGTGGTTAAAAATATTTTTTGTATAGAAATAAATCAAAATTATATTTTTATTTATTTTTTAAAAATTATTTTTGACATCAGTATATTAAAATAATATAAAAATACCAAATAAATTTTATCTAAAAAAAATGACCAAACACCTGTTTAACCACGGTGCCAAACAGGCTATTAATTAGGTGATTTTCATGGTTTTTGCCCGGTTACAGAACTCAAGCTCATCTCGCAAGTCAATTAGATATCCGGTTGACATTATAAATTTTATTTTTGCCTTAATTTAACATATACAATTTTTTGTTTTGCATCTTGGTTCTTATTTTTTTGTTTTTTAGTTTAATTTTGATCTTTTTAATTTTTTTTATTCTTCTGAGATAATTCTTTTTTCTTCATATTTATATATTTACATTCTTAGTTTTGGTTTTTAATTTTACTGTTATTTATCTTTATATTAAATGCATCTTGTATTAAAGGATATAATAAGTTTAGCTTTGGTAGCATGAAATAAAAGTGAAACTCTCTCTTATGCATATATAGTGAATGTTATGTTGTTAGTGATTTGTTATCCCTCTTTTTTTTTCATTTGTTTTGTCTATGTGTGACTTGATATATATTTTAGTTTAAAGTGATTTTATTTAAAATAAAAAATATATTTTATTTTTATTTTTAAAGATTTTTTCTTGATATTATTATATTAAAACTATTTCAGAACATTGAGATTAAATTAATATGATACTAGGAAAATCTTAATTCATTTTTTTATATATATTTTAATGTTGATATTAAATAGATATCAAAATATATAATTAGCCTCATATATTTTTAAGAGAAAATACTTTAAAAATAATCGTTATCATAATTTTCCACACTTTATCCGTAATAAAATGAATACATAAAAAAAACTAAAGATCGAAAGTGTCTAAGGCAAACAGGAAAGAAAATAATACTTTAACTTAGATTGTGTTCGATAGTTTGGTAATGTTTCATAATGATAACAATAAAAGAGAAAATAATAGAAATTACGAATTGAAACTAAATATACACACACTAAGAACAAAAAATAGGGATTGTTCCTAAAGGATCCTCAAAATTAAAGGAACTAAAACAGAATAAAAAACTTAGAAGAATAAGGGAATATATATATATTCAATTGAATGACAAAATTAAAATAAATTAGAACCTCAATACTGAAAAAATCACGAAAATGAAAAACAAAATCACATAACTATGAAATAAAAAAAACCAACAAAATAGAAAATTAAAAAAAAAACTAAAGCTAAGAGTATAGTTATATAAATACAAATATAAAAATAAAAAACTATAAAATTTTCTCAGAGAATAAAACAGAAAATCAAAAACTCTAGTAAAAGAGCAAATTAAAAAAATGACGGAAGTAAAATAAATATTATTAGGAAAAAAACATTTGATTTGAAAAACAAATAAAATACTAGAAAAAGAAAGAAAAATATCAATTTTAGAATGATTATTAATAGAAATTAAACTTTTAGGATAAGATTAAATAAAAATAAAATCCCAACAAAAGAAAAAAATAATATAAATAAAAATTAAGAGTACAGTTACATAAATATGAGGGGGGTAGCCAGTACCCTAGAAAGAAAGAAAATGTTAATAGAATTAAAAAATAAGTGTCAAAATGAATAACACAATTAATGATAAGTTTCAATTGAATGACAAATTAAAACCAATCAAAACCTTGGAACCAAAAAAATTAAAGTAATCAAAAACCAAACAAAAATAAAAAGAATAAAGTTCAAAATAAAAAATAACATATATAATTAATTTCAAATGAAAGACAAAATTGCATAAAATAACACGCAGGGATCGAAAAATAACATGAATTCAAAACAAACTAGAAATCAAAAGAATAAGGGTTGAAATGAAAAATAAAATATATAATCAATTTCAATAGAAGGATAACATTGAAACAAACAAAAACCTCAATACCAAAATAATTACACGATTGAAAAACAAAAAATAAATAAAAAGAATAAGGACCGAAATAAAACATAACATTCCTAACCAATTTCAATTAAAAGATGTAATTGAAATAATGAAAACTATTATAATAGATACTAGGACGGGAAAAAAAAGACCAATGACCGAAGTGAATAAACCATAAACCAAGAAAATTGGAATGCATTTTCAACTTCAGGAAAGAGTGAAGGGGTGAAATATTATTAACCAACCACCAGCGAGTCTTTGTCCATCGTTCAACAACACGCACACCACCATATTGAAAAGGGCATGATGACACATGCATCAATATGGGACATTTTTAATACCGAATACTGTTGCAACCAAAAAAGCGCAAACAGAAGAAAACTATTGGCTTGTCAATGAGACACGCCATTAATTTTTCTGAAGAAAAAATGAAAAAAATAGACATTTAACAATAAAAAAACTCTAGCGTTAACCTTTTATTTTGTCATTTATGAGGCTATATCAATAGTTTATATTTTGGAGAATAATAAAAATCATAACGGTCACGAGTACGAATCTCGCACCCCATTCTATTTGATAAAAAAATCAAGCAGAATGTAATGTGTGTCTATGCAAGTTTCAAGCTCAAAAGACCTTCACTTAAAAGGGATATGTTAGAGGATAATATAAATTATATTTTATGTAAGATTATTTCTTAATAGTTTAACAGTGCATCAAACTATAAAAAACCATAAATACCTTTCGCATGCAACTACTAAGATTTTGTTTTATTCAAAGTTAATATGGTTATTTTATTGTTCATAAACATTGTGCAAAACTGAAAATACTCTTGCCCATTGAAAATTGTTTTGTCTAATAGCAGGGGTAAAATCGTATTTTACTATGCAAAGAGACAAATACCCCTAAACAATCAGAAAATATCAATCGGCTCCAATGAAAAAATTAAAATGCCCCCGAAGCTAAAAGTCAAATTTTAACACACCGAGAGGCAAAACAGTAATTATACTATCTATAATAATATGTGAGTACTACAGTAATTATCCCACATACTATAAATTTTTCTTTAATAAAGCCTCGAGGCTCGGACATATTAGAAACGAGACCGTCCAATGGCCTACGGCATGGGGGCAACACTAAACAAATAAAAACCAAAACAACTATGCTAGCAAATTATTTTATTTTCGATTATATTTTATTTTCTGCTCACAAAACAAAAATAAATAAATAAATAATACAAATAGCATGCCATGTTGCAAGATTACAATCAAATAAATCCATTGCTTAGCATTTCTTTCTGGTTTTTATTTATCGTTAATCATTTTTTTTAGTGTTTTTGTTTGCATATATTATTTTTATTAATTATATTCAACACATTGATAAAGTTCTCAATGCTTATTATTTTAATTGTCAAATTAAGATTTAACCCTGTCTATATAATTCTGCATCCAAATAAAACAAATGTTATTTTAGCTTTTACAAAACCAAGTTTTGAAACATAATTATTTGTGAGTTTCAATGCTTTTTTCATTTAATTTGGTATTTTACTAAATTAAATCAAACCAAAACTAATTTATAAAAAAACCAAATTATAGAAAATGAAATGTTATGGACCGGTTTCTAATTTAATTTAAATGTTTTCATATTCTTATTATTTTTTTTTTTTTAAAAAAAAAACTAAAATGTAAAAAGAAAATTTAGGTTTTTCTTTTTGTTTAATTAACCGAAGCGAATAAACCAAAAGCCAAACAAACCAAAATTGATGGATGAAAAAAAAAAAAAAACCCTGTGTATTATCCATGATTATGGTGCATTTGTATGGGCCTGGATCGATTACTTGTTCGGACAATATGACATATTCAGTAATGAGAAGCGTTTGTTGAAGTTAATTTTAAAAGATTTTTTTAATTGAAAAATCTATTAAAATTTATTTTTGATATAAATACATGAAAATGATTTAAAAACAGTAATTATTTTAATTCAAAAAAAATGTCAAATGTATTCTCAAACACCCACTTTATGAGCTTATTCCTCGCCTCATAGAGCTACAGTTTCTTGCATCCTGTCAGTCCAAAATTTTCAGGTAGTACTGTAGCTACTGGGTAGTGTTTGATTTCCATTTTTTTAAATATATTCATATACTATTTTTTTTAATTTTTAAAAATTATTTTGGATGCACATCAAAATCATCTAAAAATTCTAAAAAAATAATTTAATTGAAAGCAATTTTAAAATAATTTCTAATGAAATGCAAAAATAAACAGGTAATTAATAAACCATTAAATAATGATCTGGTTGCTTCGGACTATTAAAAAACAAAATGAGGAGTCAACTTTCTTGAGAAAAGAAAGTGAATACATGTTTGACACTGTAATTTAAAAATATTTTTTGACACAAAAACCAATTTTAAAAAATAAAAAAATAATAATATTATTTTGATGTATTTTTCTACATAAAAATCATTTTTAAAAATAATTTCAGACACACTTCTAAACAGACACTAAAATAATATTGTTTTTTTTAACATAAATATATCGAGGATGAATATAAGTTAACCTTAGCTGACACTCTCCACTGGTGACCCAAGCTTTCTTCAGTTGCACCTTGACTTGGGTTCTATGTTCTTTAGATGCAGGTAGAGAGATCAGTGTAGGGCTTTTACTGGATTTAAACCGGGCTAAATCCAGTAAGAGCCCACAAACAACAATCGTCATTCATCCTGCCAGCCCAAAAATCTCAAGCTGCCATGGAGCTAGGTTCTGTTGATAGCCTCAGTCATGAGAGCCGGTGTGGTCTAACATGGTGACTTGGGAGCCCATCAAATGAGGACCAGGACTGCTTTGAATAATTGAAAAAAACTTTCTTTTAAATACCCAAAAACTTTGTTTTGGGTTTTTATCTAGAAAAAAAATAAAAAAAATATGGGATGAATTGATGATGGGCAACTCTGCCCAGTGCTAGATTTATTCTCTACAGATTATCAGTTTCACAATTTTCATAGCCGTTAAAAGCTGCTAATTAATAATTTATTTGAAGACTTGTAAGATTAGTTGAGGTATACATAAATCGATCTAAATATTCACGGATAAATAATAATAATAATAATAATAATAATGGTTCCTCAACAATCGATAATGAAGAATCTGAAGATCGAAATTAAACCTGAACTAATTCTGGTACTTGCTTTAATTTGTCACTCAACACAAGAGGAACCAAGTCTCTTGAGTGATACTGTTTTACTTAACTTAGTTTGATGTTAAAAATATTTTTAAAAAAATAAAAAAATATATTATTTTAATATATTTTGATATAAAAAACATTCTAAAACTAATACAAATATTGTCTCCGCCTCCACCTCCACCTACTCAGACAAGATAGTTGGATCAAGCTAATAATCATCGTTAATCAATGCCCATTTAATTATGTAGCTGTCGGGACGGTACCTGGGGAAGTAAAAGTATTTAACAAAATAAATTATTTAGGGTTTGAAAAATAAATAATAAAGGACCACTAAACAAAGATTGCTGTGTATTGTAAAATTGTTTTGATGATTTTCTGTTTTCAAAAATATTTTTGAAATAAATTTAAAATTCCTTATTTTAGTTTTTACTTTAAATTAATTTTTTTATGTTTTTAAATTATTTTAATGTATTGATGTCAAAACTATTTTTAAGAAATAAAAAAATATCATTTTTAGAGGTATTTTTTATGGATTTGTTTTTGTTATTGTCGGATGGAAAAAAGAGGTGAAATAATCTTTACCATAATTAAAAACTAATAAAAACTCAAACATGACTCCATACATGTAAGGCACATGGAAGGTTCCACAGATTTTCAGCGGCGCGTGGAGTGTTTTGCAGCGGTGAAAAACTTTTATTGTCGGGTAAAAAAGGTGAAATAATCTTTACCATAATTAAAAACTAATAAAAACTCAAACATGACTCCATACATGTAAGGCACATGGAAGGTTCCACAGATTTTCAGCGGCGCGTGGAGTGTTTTGCAGCGGTGAAAAACTTTTTTCCGTTATCTATGTCGATTGTCTACCACGTTCTCTTTCTTTAAAGGCAGAGCATTCTAGGTTGTGACTAGATGACAAAATTATCAAGTTAGATTTTGTTTAGTTGAAAAAACCGAGATGAAATGATATTATTTTTATCTCGATTTTAATTCCGGTCTATTCTAGAAATTCTAGCAGGAACATCTCGGTATCGGTCCCGTCTTAAAATCTTCTTTATTTTAATTAACTTGTGATTTTTTTTCTCATTTTAAGATTATATTTGTTTGACTTTGTGTTTATATTGTATAATTTAATGTTGATTTATCTTGAATTTTAATTATGCTTGTTTATTTTAATTAACTTGTGATTTTTTTCTCATTTTAAGATTATATTTGTTTGACTTTGTGTTTATATTGTATAATTTAATGTTAATTTATCTTGAATTTTAATTATGCTTGTTAAATTAATATTTTAATTATATATGAGCAGTACAACTCCAAAACAGCATGCCAAACCAGAACGTTCTGTTCTAATAGAAAAACTGGAATGACAACCGAAACGGTATTGACAACCTTTCTTGATGAAGGTATTGTTCGGCACTTCGTTTTAAAATTGATTTAAAAAAATAATTTTTTATTTTCAATAATTTTTTAATATTTATAGATTATTTTTATGTACTAAAGTTATAAATAATTTGTAAAAATATAAAAATATATTATTTTAATATATCTTTAGACAAAAATATTTTCAATAACAATTTTACCTACACTTCCAATTTTCCAATTGTACAAGATATTTTTTTCTTACTTTCTCTCTCTTCCCTTCAAATTCAAGCAAACCAATCAGAATCCCAGGGCAATCCTCGTGATTTGGAATATTTCAGTGCAATGTTCATTCTTTTGAATTTTTTAATTGTGAGTTTCTCTTTTGTAAGTTGTTTATTTTTTTTTTAATTTGGTATTGATTTTTTATCCATTCATTTTCTTCTTACCACTTTCGTGATCTTTCAATTGTTTTTTTTTTTTAATTTGGTCCTCAATTTCTTGGTGATTTATTATTTAATTCTTTCATAAAATTGACTTTTCTTTTCATTTTAGCTCTTCATTCCAAAAATATTCATCTTTCAATTTATTTTTATTTTTTCAAATTTGATCTTCATTCTTTTGATTTCTAATTTTTCAAAAATATTTTTATAATGCAATGCCAAACAGACACAAGATATGAAAAATGACTAGCTTTAGGATTCAATAAAGCATAAATTTGTATTGATTCTAACTATAATATATATGCCATAACATCGTCTATAACTTTAACATCCTCTTGAGTAATATGGTGTACTTTAGGTCCTATCTTTATGGAACATGGGTTAGCCCCTGTTAACATTCATTTTTGATTAAGTACCCGTTCGACATTGTGATTCAATCTCCGGTTGGAGCAAGAATCAATTTTAATGTGTTTGCATCAAACTAATTTGATTTCAAGTGAAATTGTTATTTTTTTTTAATTTCTTGAAAAAATACATGGAACCGTCTTATATTAATATAATACAAAAATTATATACTCCAATTTCTAAATATTCATATAAATAAATTAACACAAGGTTCTTGGCGATTATAATTTATAAGAATTCAAACTGAAATATACTTAAAAGTTTAAATTCTTGATTCTGTATTTTAAAAGTCAAAAGAATCTATTACATTTTATAAAGCTATTACATAAAATAGCTCAATAATTATAAATATAACTAAAAGAGATCAGGATTCACTGTGCATCGTGAGTGAAAACACTGTGAGTTTCAATAGTTTTTTGTTTGTTTTTGATCAGTGAATTCGGGTCTGTTTGTTTCGCTGTTTTCATACTATTTATGTATTCTTTCACAGAAAGAGACAATGAAAGACATGTAGCTCACTAGTAAACAAACACGCCTGTGTCTTAAGAGGGCGGGGGTTCGACCCCTGCCTAGCACGAATTTGATTTTTTATTTTTTATTTGATTTTTTTTTTCATTTTGATATTTTTTTATTTTTTTTATTTTGATGTTTTTATTTATTTATTTTGACGTTAATTGTTTTTTTCACTTATGTTTTTTTTTAAATAATTTATTGACATTTTTTTTCTTTGATTGATTTTTTCCCCATTATTAACTCAATAAGAATAATAATATTAGTTTTTTTTCTTGCTTCCTTTTTTATGTTTTTTTATTTTTTTCATCATAATAATTTTTATTGTTTTAGTTTTTTTTGTATAAATCACGCGGTATCCCAGACGTTGGCCTAGACTGATCCACGTTCACACCGGGTGGGCCTCGAAGGGGTGAAAGTGCTCCCCTGATAGCCGACTCCATACAAGAAAAGGGATTGAACCCCTGACCTCTCTTAAGGGACGAGAGTGCCCTCATCACTCACGTCAGGACCCCCTGGGTTTTTATTGTTTTAGGTGTAATAGTAATAATATTCTTAGATGTTAAAACTACGATATTTTCATTTCGGCCCTTATACTTTTAATTTTTAATTTTAATCCATTTATTTCTTTTAATTTCAAGAATAATCATTGTTTTTGTCTATATATATATATATATATATATATATATAAGTGTGCTTAACTTTGATTTTTAATTTTTGTTATTTTTTTATTTGCTGGGCTCGTATATTTTTTTCAAAAAAAAATAGTTCTGAAATTTTATTTTATATCTGTGATCATTTGGAAATTGATATTTGTATTTTTTTTGTTTTATTTTTATTTTTATGTCATATGACTTTTTTTACCTGATAATTTTTATTTTATTTTTTTGTTTGATCTTTTGTTAAAGTTTTCATGATTTTTTAGTCTTTTTATTATTATTAGCATAATAATAATTTAATGTTTTTCTCTTACTTACTCTTTTGTTAATGTTTTTTAGGTTTTTTTCTCTCGGAATAATTTGATAATTTTTATTCTTTTAACAGTTATACAAACTTTTTACTCAGGCCGCAAAAGCAGTGTGATATTTTTTTTATAAATTTTCAAGTCAAATAAATTTTTTTCCAATCAATAATTTTTATTGTTTTATTTATTTATTTTATTTTTTCATTTGCTCTTTTGTTAATGTTTTTAGGTTTTTTTAAGCCTTTAATTTAATTTCGTTTTCTTCCCGTTATTAAAACAATAATAATATGAATATTATTATTAATAATAATAATTTTAGTTTATGTTCTTACATGCTTTTTTTTTTGTTTTTCTCTGAGATTCATTGAATAATGTTTATTGCTTTGACAGTGATGATGATGATGATAATTTAAGAAGTTAAAACTTTGATTTACTATTATTATAATAAAGGATGTTGATTTTTTTCAATATATCAAATTTTAATTACTGAAATATTATATTTTAATATCAACAGTTATAAAGATTATTTGTTCCGCTCGCACTATGCCCGCAACGTAGTACATGACTATATATATATATATAAGCTAGGGTTATTTTTTTTTTTTACTTGGTTGGAATAAGAAAAACGACCTTCAAATTCATATGAAGCCAAAACCAGTCTATTATTGTCATGCAGTTTCCCCGTTGCAATCATGAGCATTTTAGCCGATGCAACCATAGCCCTGATAATGCTGGCCGACATTAATTATTGTTTTCAGATGAACCAACGTTATCATATATATATATATGGTAGGAGTCGAGACAGAGCCACACCTAAGAAATAGACGCCCGAACATAAAAATAACATGCAGTTATGCCCTAGAACTCGAAGACAAGTTCAACACAGACAAATACACAGAGATTTAAAAACAATCCTCCAAATAATGGAATACTGGAGAATGCCTCATTCTTATTTTTAAATGTGTTTTATAGGTTAATTTCTTGCTTTTCTTTGCGGGCTAAACATTCAGGTCCAGCTATCATGTCCATGTCTTTGAGATCTTTCAAAGATATACATGGGATTTAATTATAAATTTAATTAGCTGTTTATAAAACCTAACTCACAAATCAATCCTTGTATTTTGTTACAATTGTGTCATAATCGCTAATAATTTCAAAGTGATTCAAGGAAAAATTGATGGGGTTTTGAAACTGTTTGAGAGTGTGGTTGAGATTGTTTTTCAAATTGTTTTGGTGAGATTTTACACGTTTCTGTTAAGTAATTATCTCACCTAAAAGTTTAAACTTCTAAATGAGGCCCCATAATATGATTTATATTATTCACTAACACCCCCTTCAAGTGAAAGTCCTTTGAGCTTGAAACTTGCGGGTGGTGAGATTCGAACTCGTGACCACTGAGTTAACAAGGCTCTGATACCATGTCAATGAACCATTTCACCTAAAAGTTTAAGCTTATAAGTGAGATTCCATAATATGATTTATATTATTCTCTAACAGTTTCAAGGAATATCTAAGATAATTTTACATCAAAAGTATTTTCGTAAAAATAAAAAATATTATTTTGATATATTTATAAATAAAAAATATTTTTAAAAACAATCTCAATGGCATTTCCAAACCATCATGTAAGAAACACATACCGGAGAAGTGAAGAACACTCGATGGTTTTTGTCACATTTCAACCTCCTCGTGTGAAGGCCAAGCAATCCAAGAACATACCATGCCATATCCATGCCGTAAATTATGCCATGGTTTTAAGCATGTGCTAATTTCTGAACTCATGGAGGGCCATTCCCCGGGCTAAGATGGTGGGAGGCAATCGCCTGTAGGCCCGCAATTAGAGCTTGGAATAAAATCCAAGTTACTTCTATGCTTTAAATTAAAGCAATGTGATTGATTTGAAGATAAATTGAACCATAAAAGTAACCGAGCAGCGTTATTGATTTTTATATATTTTATAGAATATAAACTATATTCATTTATTTATTTATTTTAGTTTGGGCGTACTAGATAAATTAAGTTGGGATAAATTATTTTTTTAAAATAATATATATGTTCGCGAGTTGACTATATTAATTATCTTTTTTTCTTCTGAATCAAAAACAACTATAAAAAAATATCATAATTCTACAACGATCAGATATTTTATGAAATAGTTAAGTTGCAATACGATACATAAATAGACAAGAAAAAAACTATGAAGTGTTCTTAGGTTTATGATTTTACTAAAAAACAAATTTTTACTAAAAAAAATTGTATTTTTTAGGTTTTGATTTATTTTTTTATAGTCTCTTGGCTACTAAATAAAGAAAGATAAAACTTTATATCTATTTGTAAGTGTGGTTGAAACTGCTTTTGAAAGTGATTTTTTTAAAGAAATGTTTTAAAATGATATTTAAAAAAAAAAAATTATTTTTAACATCAACATAATGATCTAAAAATACTAAAGATAATTAATTTAAAATAAAAAATAAAAATATTTCTTTATTTTTTTTCAAAAATATTTCTAAAATACAATAACAATCAAGACTTTTCATAAATTATGTTACTTTTATTATTACATTACCTGATAAATGATATCAAGATAACCCTTAAAAAAAATTATGCAAAGTTTAATGCTCCATAACTCAATATCAAATAATAAAATAAAATAAATCATCATAAAATTGAATCAACATGAATTAATTTGACCAGTCAATCACTCGTGATATGAGATTGGAATTAAAAAATTTCTCAAAAAGAAGAATCCATCTAAAAAGACCAAATTTCAATTATTTAAAAAAAATACAAGTTATCTCTAATTGACTAGATTAACCTACCACTTTGTGTAGTTCACTGGATTCAAACTATTTTATTGTAATTATTGTGGAAGTCAGCGGAGGTTGTGCTATAAATTATTGTAATTTTCAATGTCTTCTCGAAATCCAAGCTAGCATGAGGCTGAATCCATACATCTAAAAATGGTGGGTGGGACCAGCCGGTAGTGTCCCAGTGGCAGTAGGTTCGTGCCCTCTTCCAATCAAAAGAAGTTTCAGTCCAAGGCCCTGGTCGGAGACAGTACTTTTCTTCTTAATTTAAGCCTTGTCAGACACGCCTGTTATCTCGCGATATTTTATTTATTTATTGGACTTATAAGATGTTCAATGAGCTCGGAATTAGTTGTAGATGCTGCTAAGTCTGCCTGAACACCACTGGTTATAAAAAAAAGTTTCAGTCCAAGTGAAGTGGGTTGGAGTGCTCTTCCCTCATATTTTTATTGTGATTCTAAAATGTTCAGTAAATCTGAAAAATAATTAAGATGCATGTAAGTTGGCCGAACACTCGGATCATTGGTTCACTAGAAAGCAGAAACTAATTATTGCCCCGCAGCCATTCCAGCTGGCTGAGCTGAGCTGAATAGCTGATACGTGTAGTTAAAGATCCATCCATGTGATAAATGAATTCAAACTAGCCACCTTGCTGGTAGATGAGGAAATCTCTCCAAAGTTGGCCTACCTTGTCTTCACTTTACACGCCTTCATGTAATTGAAAGAATTGTTTTTGAGAAGGTATCGAATTAATTAATTGTCAAGCTTCTTCTTGATAAAAGTTAGAAAAGATGCCCCCAGGCCAACTAGCAACTAGTTGGCGTCTAACCATGATTGCCACAACAACGACGACACTAAGCCCAATAGATTACAATCATTTATTACAAAAATATTATAAATTATATCTTTTAAAGTTTAAGTTTAGAGGAGAGTTTTAATTTTATTATCCTCATTCTAATTTAATAAAAAATAAATATAAAATAATCTATACATGTGTGCAAGTTTGAAATCCCAAAAAATTCATTTAAAAATATATATTAAAATAATATAAATTATATCCTCAAATCTCATTTTATAACTTAAATTTTTATATAAAATTGATCATCTGTATAGGAATCAAAGAGGGTATTGTGGATCCAAGGGGTCCTGACGTGAGTGGTGAGGGCATTCTTATCCTTTAAGAGAGGTCAGGAGTTCAATTTCTCTTCTTGTATGGACCCGGCTATTTAGGGAACACTTTCACCCTTGGTCCACCCGGTACGAACGTTGATTAGTTTAGGTCAGCATCTTGAACACCGCGTGATTTATATAAAAAAAAAAGAGGGTATTGTGGTTCTAATTTTTAGCCCATCTTATGTCACCATCCTCCCTTCAAAATAGGTAAAGTAAACATTATTGCATTGAAGTAGTGATGCTATTTTCATGCTCGAAATGAGTTCGCACCTACTCAATCAACTTTCCATCATTGGAAAAGCTGGGATTCCTTAATTGTGTCCATGACATTATTCCATCATATAAAACATGGATCGATAGGGTGTTGCCTCCTGTTTTACAAATGGCATTATGGCAGGTCCCCATCTAAACCTGCCCAGTTATCATCTTGCTTGCCTGCAATCACATTTTATTGCTACAGCTGAGCTTTCTCTATATCAAATTACGTTGTTTGTTATTATATTTTAAAAGTATTTCTAAAAACAGTTATTTTTTTATTTTATTTTAAATCATTTTTAGTTTTTTAGATTATTTTTTAACTAAAAATATTATTTTAATATATTTCCTAATAAAAAATATTTTTGAACTACACTAATAATCAGAAACTAAATCTATCTGATAATGAGCTTTCTGTATTTATATATACCATTGAATCTTTCATAATAATCAGTAAGAGGAATAATAAAAAAAAGGTTATTGTTGGCTTAGTAGAAGGATCTTATTGGACAAAATGGATCGGGATGACAGCAAGAGTCTTTGACTGATGGTTAAGAAAGCCTTCTCCTTTTTTTTTACACTAAATTCAAACCTTGTCAAGCATGTATATCGTCCCTGTAGTGTCTTACATGCTTATTAGACTTGTAGAATATTAAATGAATTCAATGATTAGTTGTGGTGCATGCAACTTAATTTGAATTTGTAAAATATTAAGTGAATCCAAGAATTAGTTATGGTGCACGCAACTTAATCCGGACACCAAGATTATATATAAAAAAATAGATCGCATGGTGTACTCCACGTCGATCAGAAGTCTAGAGTAGACGCGTGCATGAATTCAATATTATAATTGTATAGAAAAATCAACCTGTCAGGACTCTTAATTTATCTATTTAATTTGATTTGTCAAATTTACTTTTTGTTTGCATTTCGTATAAAACATTTATAGGTTTCTTTATATGGCCTTTTTTTTAGCCTGCGCGATTTATTAATTTGAAAAGTAATGCCATTGAATGAGTTAGCTAGCCAGCTTGTAACTAAATTAAAGTAACGATAGAATGCATTAATTTGATTTACTACTAATTATGATGAAACTTAAAATGTAAGTAGGCCCAATTTCCGATTTTTTAAATAATTGATTGTTATTGTTGGTTTTCACATGGAAAAAGAAAAAAAAAGAGGTAAAGTTTATTATGAATATCAAATGTACTTTACCACGATACCTCGGGTCAAAAACCTGGTTTCACCCCATGTTCAAGTTTTGTTAGATATTTTTGTTATTCCTGTGATATTTTAAATATTTATTGAGCTTAAGGATATTCAATTGACCCGAAAATTTAATTATGGTGCATATAAATTAACCCGAATACCTCGGTTATAAAAAAAAATGTTCCCGCCTCACTCTATCTTGTCTCTCATATCTCTTACGATTACATGACTATTTTATTTCACAGGTGTATAATTCAACAACTTGTCATGATTATTTACTTTCTAGAAACATCATTGCTACTACAACAACTATCTAGACAAACATCTCAAATGAATCACAACAACCTCGTGTACTTCAATAGTGGTATCAACTAAGACACATATTGATTACCTTTTTCAATACTTATCATATGACAACTAGGTCACACAAAAACATCTTTAAGCCAAAGTAATTTTTTCTTGCTATGGTTGCTTCAGGTATTTTTTTCTGCTACCGTACTTCCCCTTGCTAAGCCAACAATTTCACTTATGATTTTAATGAAGATTTTTACATGTCTTAACCACTTAAAATATAAAATTAATCTATGAACATCTAACCTCATATTGTTTTTTTATAGATTACGCACGTTGTGTTGGGCTTTTTTATATAAAAAAATAATTGATATTTTTACATGTTGTAATTAATTATTTTAATATTTAATTAGTAAAATTATAATAAATAAAATATATTATAAAAAATTTATTTTCCGCCTAAAATATAAATTCTGTTTTTTTTTTTGTAAAAGTGGATCCGGAGATTAGTTTTGACGGACATAAGTTGGCCCGGATACATCAATTATTAAAAAAAAGTTATTAAAAAACAAACCTAGTTTTAGGGGGGGAAAACTCAGTTTTACAGGGGAAAAAATGAAAATTAGTTTTGTTGTCTGAGCGGTTCGAATTCTCGCACCTTATGCTGCCAACGCACGGACAACCGCTCGCCCACAGTTACTTCTTTATCAAAAAAAGAAGCCCCGTGTCCAAAAAAAGAGTTCATGCGCGCGCGAAGCACCTGAGCAAATGTCCACGTGTGTATATGAACAGTTGTAAACGACCCATTTTGTTTTAGCTTATAGTTAAATTCACATGAATTATTTTTTTTAACCTTTTAATATGAGATAATTATCCTACACTTCATGACTAACATTTTTTTTTTATAGCCATTTACATGAATTGATTCTTAATTCTTCGATGTGGGATAACTGTATATAGCCTCTATCTATATTGATATGTTTATAGAAGTGAGAAATACAGATAGGGTGAAGAAGTCCAAACAAGTCGTCACACCAAAACAAGTGAAAGGCAATTGATGAAGCAAAGCTACAGCGTGGTGCGGACAAGACAAGTTTTGTTTGTTTGTGTCTCAACTCTGAGCCTGCAGGTCGGAAGACCTCCCGACCGACCTCCCATGTGCTTAGCCCATGTGGGCTTAGACCTTAAAAATAAGGAACCCTTATCATTGCTTTTATTAAATTACTTTCCACCTGCACTCAAATTATACGGGTACACTTTTTTTTTCTGTTTAAAAATATAAATGATTTTATTTTTGAAAATTATTTTTCATTTTAAAGTATATTAAAATATATTTTTAAAAAATTTAATATTAACATATCAAAATGATGTAACACCATCAAAAAAAATTTAATTTAAAATAAGCATAAAAAATATTTATTTTTATTTTTTTAAAAATATTTTTAAAACACAGAACAAAATATCATATTTAATCTATTTTTTTTCATAGAAAAATTCTCTTTACTGTTATTTTTCAAAAAAAATATATAATATAATAAGATCTCCCCTTCGAGCGTCTACAGCACTACTACTAAAAAACGAAGCTCAAACTCAATAATCTCGATTTTATTTCTCTCTCTCCTATTTATCAACTTTAATGGGCTGCTATATCGAAAATAATATTCTTTTCAAATAAGACGATATATTTATATTTTATGTGACTGTTTGGAATGTGATTATAATTATTTTTTAAAATTGTTTTTGATATTAATACATGAAAATAATCTAAGAATATTAAAAAAATAATTTAAAATCAAAAGCAAAAATACTTTTGAAACATAATGATAAATATCACTTATATTATCCTATATACTAAAAGACATTAGTCGGTTACTGTAGCGGCAGACTCAGTTGCATTGTGGGGTGAACATTTTTTATTTGTGCTTCGCGCGTACGTGCGTCTTTTTCCCCTCGTTTTTGAATAATGATTTAATGAAAAAGACCCCCGAAAATGACAAAAAACACCGCCAGACCAAAGGGCTCTGTGGTCATTACGCACATTGGACCGGACCGGTCCTGTCCGGTTTGCTGATCTTCTGCTTATTTTATTATTTTTCAAAATTGGCTATATGCGATTTAGCCCCCCTAATAAGACAAAAACAATGTCTTTAGGAACAGGTGCAGGCCGGTAATTGACCTTATTTTTTTTTATTTCTTTCAGTGGTTGTCAGTGCGTGATGGGCACGCACCAGCTGTTTTTCTACCCCACGCCCTGTTTAGGTTGCGCGTGCGGCGTCTCTAGGTGGCCGGAGACACGATTCAGGAGTCTCTCTTGATGCGCCTCCGCGTGTTTTTCCTCCCACGGTGGCGCATTTCACCTAAACATGTTCGTGGATTCGGTGACGGCCAATTAAAGTTGTTGGCCACGTTTCTCTCTCTCGTGCACATAAAAGTGCAATAGAGTCCCCCTTATGTTCACCTTTTGCACTTCAGTCCCTTCACTTTCAATTTTTGTTTCTGATCCTCATTTCTGGTATATAAGTTTTGATTTAGTTCGATTAGGTCTTCCAATTGGAATTAATTAAGTGTCTATTTTTCAATTCAATCCTCCTTCATTTAATTTTCAGATTGGATTGAAGAAGATGAATTTATTCGGTACAATAGTTTCATTTTTTTTCAGTTTTGTCCTTTGATTAAAATTGACAATATATTTGATTTTTATTTCGGCCCTTATGCTTTTAATTTTAGATTGTAATCCCTCTATATTTAATGTTCATTTTAGCCCTTATACTTTTATTTTTTATTTTAATCCTTATATTTCTAGAATAATCCCTATTTTTGTTCATGTATATATAAGTGTGTTCGGCTTTGATTTTTAGTCAATAATTTTTATTTTTTTCCATTTATTGTATTTTTACATTTTCTCATTTGTTAATGTTTTTACATTTTTTTAAGCCTTTGATTTAATTTCATTTTCTTCCCGTTATTAAAGCAATAATAATAATAATAATTTTAGTTTTTGTTCTTACGTGTTTTTTTATTAATATTTTTTTATTGTTTCTCTCGTAGATTTGCTCAATGATACTGATATTATGATAGAGGATGTTGATCTTTTTTATTATATCAAATTTTACATATTACTTTTAATTTCAACAATTATAAAGATTATTGGTTTGTACTGCAACTTCGTGCGGGCATGTAACTACTTATTCACTAAGGGAAAACATAGAGACCTATGTGCTTAAGAAGTAAAAGTAAGAGGAGTGAAAAATAAATTGCAATTCGATGTTGGAAAGGGAAGCATTTTAAATATGAATATCGACTCATTCATTTAAAAACATTGCACTCAAGAGTCAAGAGTCTCTCACCTGTCTGAAAATTGGTATCATCTAACTTGCACGGTTGCACCATCTCACGACCACCTACTCACCACCCGCCACAGCCACGGCCAAAATAAACATCGAAACTAGAAAATTAACAGCCAAACAAAATGTCTCCTCTCCAAAAACCACCGGTTGCCAATGATCTCAAGCACCGTGTCATAATCTGTCTCAACAAGCTCTCCGACCGTGATACTGTGTCCGTTGCCACCACAGAGCTCGAGTCTATAGCTAAGAACTTATCTACTCACGACTCCTTCTCACATTTCCTAAACTGCATTCACAACACTGATTCCTCCTCTAAATCTCCTGTCCGAAAACAATGCGTCTCTCTTTTAACTCTCCTTTCTCGCTCCCATGGCAACTCCCTCTCACCCCACCTCTCCAAAATGATATCCACCATCACTCGCCGCCTCCGCGACCCCGACTCTTCCGTCCGCTCTGCCTGCGTCGAAGCCACCTTCTCCATGTCTTCTCAGATCACGGACCCCCCCTTCTCAACTCTCTCCAAGCCGCTTATTGACTTGCTGACTATTGACCAGGATCTCAACGCTCAGATCGGGGCAGCCTTGTGTTTGGCGGCGGCCATTGAGGCAGCGCCAGAGCCAGAGGTAGAGCAGTTGAGGAAGGTGTTGCCGAGGCTTGGAAAACTTGTTAAGGGAGAGGGGTTTAAAGCTAAGCCGGCATTGTTGAGTGTGATTTCGAGTATTGTTGGCGTTGGTGGGGCGTCAAGTAAGGGAATTTTGGAATGGTTAGTGCCGTGTTTGGTTGAGTTTTTATGTAGTGAAGACTGGGCCGCCAGAAAAGCCGCTGCCGAGGCCTTAGGGAAGGTGGCATCAATGGAGAAGAATTTGGCGATGGAACATAAAGATACCTGTTTGACTTCTCTAGAGACCAGGAGGTTTGATAAGGTATGGAGTGAAATCAATATTCCCTGTTTTTATTTTCTTGGACTTGCTTGGTTGTTGAGAAAATGTGTACAGAGAGATTGCAGTTTGAATCGTAAAAAAAAAAAAATTAAATTGCTGGCAATAGATCAATGAGTGTTTGATTCTGAAAGTTGCCAATTTCATACCGATGATTTATGTGTGGGTGCGTGTGTGTGTATATATATATACACAGGTGAAGGTGGTCAGGGAGACTATGAATCGTACAATGGAGTTGTGGAAGGAAGTACCAGGTATTTCTCAAGAAATTTCAGTTCCATCTCAATCTACATGCTCTTCTACAGGTATCATAATCTTGTTTTCTCTCTTTATAAATCTTATTTATTATGATTTATGATTTCAAAAGGGTTCAACGACCTGGTAAGCATGACATAAAAGTTTGTAGTTTACTATTACTAGTCTTCGTAGTGAAGATAATCAAAATTTGGAAGTTTTCAAACCATCAATTTATGTTTTTTTTTGGATTTTGCCATGGGACCAGATAATAATATTGGTGTATGCATCTCCACTGCCTCCAAAAATTCTAAAGACGTTGGTTTCAGAACTCCCTTATCTAAGAAATCAGTCCCTGCAATTAGGTCCCCTTCTTCTGATGCTTCATCTGTGACAGCTGCCAAAAAACAAAGCCCCGCAAGGAGCAATGACCACAATTCAAAGACAGGAATGTCACATAAGCTGGGCCATGACAGAAACTCTGGTTGGAAAATTGAAATTGCTACACAAGGAAAAGTTAGTGGTGATGATACACAGCATGGTTCTGAAGTTCTGGGATCAGGGCAGAATGAGGATGGAACAAATTCTATGCCTGAAACAAAATGTGTCCTCTTCAGTAGCATCCGAGATGATAAATGGAACAAGTTCGGTGGTTTGAAATCTGGTTCACGCGTGGTTCCATTTCAAGAGGATGAAAGCTGTTACAGCAAAGATGTTGAAGTGAGCAGCTCTACTGAAGATTCTTATGAGGATCTGTCTTTGATCCGCGAACAGCTTATTCAGATTGAAAACCAGCAGTCCAGTCTTTTGGACCTTCTCCAGGTGCAAAAAATATTTGAATTTTGATCTCTCCTGTGTCTTCCCTCTCTTATCCATAACTAACAAGTCATTCATGCCAATTGTGAAGAAAGGCTTTCATTTCCTCACTTTGTCTACAGCATATTGTTGCTTGCTCTGTACTTTACCGCTCTATCGGGACCATTTTGTAGATGAGATAAAGCATGTTTTGTCAATATATTTTGTGATGATTTCTTCAATCAATGGTCACATTTGCAACCCCCACTCAATAGATTAAACCCCTTTCCATGCGTCAACATCCCACCATCCATATACTATCTTATGAAATCCTGCCTTGAACACCCAATTATTGCGTGCTCTATGGTTTCCTAATGCTTTCTTGGCAACCACTTCAGTGGAAAATACTGTGGTGCTCAAATGTTGAAAAGTAAAAGTTGACTTCAATCATCCCATCCTTTCTTGAATTTAGGGATACATCGGGAGGTCCCAGGTTGGTATAAACTCTCTCGAGACGCGTGTTCAAGGACTGGAGATGGCAGTAAATGAAATTTCACATGATTTGGCAGTATCAAGTGGAAGAATTCCTAAAACTTACTATGCAGAGAGCACATGTTTCAATCTTCCTGGTGCACAATTCTTGAGTCCGAAGTTTTGGAGAACAGAATATCGGTATGCTTGCAATGTTCCTGTTAAGAATGGCAGCATTGAAACATGCAACCCAGGAAGCCAAAGAAACCAGCATCAGAATAGGGGTGGATTTGTCGCGAACACATCTGCAGATTTTTCCTGCATAAACAGGCGGAATTCTGGATTCTATACAAGTCAAATGGCAAATAATACAAGTCGAGATGAAACTAAGCAACAGGTGATTAAATATATGGTCTTGCACCAGGTTCACTATTCAATTTTCTTCCTTACAAGTTGATGCTATTTTTTTCTTCTTTTATGAAAATCAATCAAAAAAATCCTCCATGGTTGGTGTCATGACAAAGTGTTGTGATGTCAATGAACTACAAACTGCATAATATCTATGTTAGTAAATATCTGAAATGCTGCAAGTGATTTCGAGTAGTTCTTTTGAATGGCATCATGTGCTTTCCCATTTCATATCGATTTTCCACCTAAAATTTTCTCAATTCATCATTCAATTGATGCTTTCATTGATACCTTTTCTTCATACTATCATTATTTCATATTCTTGAAATTAGCATGGTTTCGTGTTGGCAATATCTTGAATATTCATCATGTATTTTTTACAACCAGTGTAGAGCTGAAATTTAACTCGAATGTATTGTTTGTGATGATGTATTGAATTTAGTGGTCCATTTTAGTTTATTTGAATAAAAGAACTGGTTAAAATTTTGTTTAAAGCCAAGTTTTACTGTGAACTCATTCCAATTCCATGTCTTGTCAGCACAATATGTATCATTCCTGTGTACAAAATAATTAGTATCTAAATTTTACGGATGCTTACTGAGGTCCTCATAGCATTTATTTGAGGAATTGATATAACTAAACTTAACAATTATTAGAATTTTATGGTCTAGTCCATCCATTTCGAAGCAGGAGCTGACAAATATGTTTTCTGGATACAATCTTGTTAGAGTAGGGAGTTGCTAGGTTCAATACCTTATTCTTTCCAAATCAACATTCTAGTTATCTGCATCTGTGTCATCAGGTTTATACCTTATGCTTTCCAAACCAACTTTCATTTTGAATAATTTTCAACAGCGATCCAGCAGAGGACAAGTGCCATATATAAAAACCTGAAGCTGACGTACAGGAAGAAGCTAAATCTCGGATCAAGCTGGTCGCAGGTGCAAAAATGGGAAAATCCTGGAATCCTGCCGCCTTCTCACCGATTATACCACAGACTTTGGGATACAATATCCAAATTTCTCCATTCAGAGCGTTTTCTTTTGAAACACACCACCTGAGCAATCTAGTCTGCATATGATTCTTATTTAAACATGAGTTGCATCATTTGCTGATCTAGGGAAGTTATATCAGTACAGAGATTACATTTTTTTCACACTATATATGGCTGCTTTGTATGGTGAATAAATAATATTTTTGTGGGGATAATCCACCATGTTCCTAGAACCATGATATGTATATATCTCATTGAACAAGTAATGCAAGATAAAACAGTTGCGTGGTACTGCTACCAATCCTCTGCTTGCTTATATTGCATGCAGTTCTATTTTAGCTTGTGTATAGGCTTTCGAGCTTAGCGTCTCTTTGAGAGAATCGTTTGGTTAATAATAAAAAAGGGAATCGTTTGGTTAATCTAATATTTATATCCATTTCTCTTGTCATTTCCAAGGTAAGCCAAGCACAACTTCTGTTTTCTATTTTATAAAATCAGTACTTGGTAAACATGTTTTCTGAATTTTTCATGGAAAATATTTTAAGAATAAATAAAAGCTGCAAATGATAGTTTTTAAAAATAAACACAATAAAAACTCCAGCCCAATCAATTTAGATATTAGCTTGGGTTTATTTTGGCTCATTAGATATTGTTTACGAGTTTATTTTATTATTGAACTTATGTTAGTTGATTGCTAGTTTAGATGTATTAATTTGCAAAAAAAAAAAAAATGGATTCATTAGGGTTACTTAAAAAAGAGTACAATAAAAAATGGATTCATTAGGGTTGGTTAAAGGAGAGTATATTGTGTTTTTTTGAGTTGCAAATCTCAATAATAAGTTGAAGAATAAAATGTGAGGTTTTCTTTTGTTTATTTGTAACAAAACAATCTTTTTTATAGGGACTTATCAAATATTAATTAGTTTTGTGACATCATTAATTCGTATATTTAAGTTTTTTAAATGCAAAGTTATCGCTAGATCAAAGTTTTTTTTCCCAACATCTTTGGTTCTTAGATAAAAAGTTACCTCTGAACTAGGGTTTTGATAAATCTATTTTTTAAATTTTCAAGTTGTTATTTACTTTATTAGAAGTTGTTTAACCATGTGATTATGAAGTTTGTATCCCATCCTCTAGAAACAACAACTATAGAGGGCACTAAGCTCCTTTATTTATGGTTTAAACCATGTACATCATGCCAGATTAAAATAATAGTCCTTGTAGTTTTGTAAAATAAACTAAATAGTTTTCTAAGTTTAAAAATATTATTAATTATTATATATATATATTATATTATTTTTCATTTTCTTGTCTGAAAAAATAGAAAAAATGAAAGAAAATAATATAAAAACATTAACGAGGAAAGAAGATTTTTAGAACAAGGTATTATTAAATTAAGTAATGTCAACACTTGATAGTCTTATTAATTTATTTTTATAACAAAATATTTTATTTTATTTTCAAAACTAAAAAAGACTAATTTATACTTCTCTCCACCAACAAGGATTATGATGGTACGAACTATTCATATAATGAAATAAAATATAAAATATTAATAAGATCAAATTGCTAAAAAACAAATGTTCCTTGCGAATAATTAAATGCAACCTGATAGATGATCTAGTTATAACATATCCTAGCCAATATAATCATATTTTTTTTAAGAATGTGATGATTTTTTACAATGCTATAAACCTAGGTACGACCATGAATATTTGATTTTCTTTTCTTTAATTTTTGACTACCATGAATTTCTAATAAAATATATAAAATTTAACTCGATATGAATTTATATATTTAATATGTATAAATAAAATCACGATGACTTTTATTTTCCAGAAAATAATCAATGCAAAATAATAAAAATTGTAAGAAGGAAAAAAATAAAAGAGAATATTGAACGACAAAACCTTTTTTAAACCTATTAAACATAAATTCAATAACGTGGTCATCCAGCTTTTATGGGATAAGATGCATCCATTAATGGCTAATTGATTAATCGATTACTAGATGCCAAAAACCAAAGACAACACCTCCCAAGTGGATCAAATAAAATAATAAATAGAGGAGAGATACCGTTAGTTTGATGTCACTTCACCATCCATAATCAAGAGGACAAAGCAAAATTGTGATCTTAGTTAAAATGTTTTCTTTATTTTTATTTTAATTTTTTTTGAGCTTTTTTCAAAATAATCTTAGAAACATATCTTTTATTTTTTATACCAGAAACCCTATCTTAGAAAATTTATTTTATGGATCTAGGTGAGAGAATAAAATCTCAGTTGTTTCAGATTCTTGTAAAAAATATATGTTTTAACTCGAACTCGAGATCTGTTGTACAGATCGCAAATTTTTTATTATCATCTCATGTCTCTTGAGAATTTTAAAACATATTCTCTACATCGATTGAACTAATACATTTAAAAATCTTAAAATTAATAAAAAAAAGTCAGAAAGGATAAATGCCTCTCGATGAACTTCTTAAATTGTGTTTGCATGTTTAGTCATGATAAAATAAGTTCACAATTTTCTTTTATATCTACTAAAAAAACATAAGACGAAACCTTTAGCCTTGATTAATAGATTTTATATCTTCATTTTTTTATTATTATTTTTGTAGCAGAAGAAATTATTATTGCTATTGAAAAATTTAATGACATGAGAAAAATATAAACAAAAAAATTACATCTCCCTCCTTTTTTTTTTCCTTTTAAGTTCTCCTTCCTATTTCTCTCTTTGATATCCTTTTATTTTCTCTCTATCATTCATTAATCAATTTATTATTAAAATATCAATTAGCAATCATCAAATTAGAACAAGACATGTGTCTCAATTTCACTTGCTAAAAAGAACGTAAAAAATCAATAAAAAAATTCCTCCTCGCCTTCGTCTTCGTCTTCCTACTCTCCTGTACGAGTCAAAAGATAATTAGGCCAGTAGTGTATTATATTGTATATTATTCTCCTTCTTGCAGTCAAAGCATAGCTGCGACGCTTCCCTTTCTCTTCCCTTTTCCGGCCGACACATATAAACCACAACGCCAAATCTCACCGTCAGCTTCTCCAGATCTGCACAAATTCAAGGCCTTTTTCCTGTCACTCATTCGTTCAAGATCCAAAAGTCTCTCTCTTTTATTTTGGTTTTGAGAAAAAATGGATTCTGAGCAACGGCGGAGGAGAAAGCAGCATGGAAGAATATATAGACCTGCATGTGCCAAGTTGTTATTAGTAAGGTCTGTAACTCTATGCCTATCATTCTTAGTAATTCTTTTGTTCATGTCGTCGGATCGCTTACCTATCCGTAGGGACGGGTCGTTTCGTCCAGTTCTGAGGACTTCCACTATGTCCCTATTGCCTGCTTTTCTAACCGGTGGTGGTGGTGGTACCGGCATATCCCAGTATCAAAATTTAGTGGTAGAAGGCAGGGTGTTGTTGCCTGACCACTTAGTGCTAATTGTGTCCAATAAATTAACCCCACCAACTGATAATTTAGACTGTGTTTACCACGACAATATGCTTGAACGAGTTGTGTTAAAGCCCGTTATATCTGTTGATGAATGTCATCACCAGTCTAGGTCCATTGTGAGGTGCCACCTTCCGCCTCTTAATTTCTCTGCTTCAGTTAATTTGCGAGGGCGAGGGCGGAGTGGCGATGTTGTGGTAGAAAGACGCGAATGGTTGTTGCGGCTTAATCAGAGTGTGGTTCCCTCCTGGGACAAGGTGGTTTATGAGGCAGTTTTGGATTCGAATGGTGACACTAGTAGTGTGGTTGTGTTTGCTAAAGGATTGAATCTTCGGCCGCATAGAGAAGCCGATGCTAGGAAATTCAGGTGCCACTTCAGTTTGACTGATTTTGATCAAGGATCATTTGTGTTCAAAACTCGAGCAATTGCAGCAGCTCAAGAGGTTGTTCGGTGTTTGCTGCCTCCTAGTATTCTGAACAATCTAGACAAGGCTAAAGACATTCGGGTTAGTGTTAGCCATGTTGATTACAAGGTTGAAGGTGAAGGTGCAGGGGATGCTCCTCTGCCTTCGGTCGCCAAAGTTCAAATTATCAACTCCCATGAGCTCAAGAGTAGCACTGGGAAGTACGAACTTTGTGCTTGCACCATGCTGTGGAACCAAGCCTCTTTCCTTCGGGAGTGGATCCTCTATCACGCCTGGCTTGGAATCGAGCGATGGTTCATATATGACAACAATAGCGATGATGAGGCTCAAGAGGTTATTGACGAGCTTAATCTGCACAAGTACAATATCACCAGGCATGCTTGGCCATGGGTGAAAGCACAAGAGGCAGGCTTTTCGCACTGTGCTCTGAGAGCAAAACATGAATGCAGGTGGCTTGGATTCTTTGATGTTGACGAGTTTTTCTACTTCCAACTTCTACGGGGACGATATACAGCCGGACCAAATTCACTGCGAGCCCTAGTCATGAAATACTCGGACTCACCGAGAATTGGAGAGCTAAGAACGGTTTGCCACAGCTATGGGCCATCTGGATTGACATCACCTCTGTCTCAGGGTGTAACTGTAAGCTACACTTGCCGGCTTGAGGCTCCGGAGAGACACAAATCGGTTGTGCGGCCAGAGCTCCTTCATGCAACTCTTCTCAACGCGGTGCATCATTTTAAACTACGGGATGGATATAAATACCTGAACTTGCGAGAAAGCAAGGTTGTAGTGAACCACTACAAATACCAAGTGTGGGATTCCTTTCAAGCCAAGTTCTTTAGAAGAGTTTCGACCTATGTCACTGACTGGAAAGAGGACCAGAATACGGGATCAAGGGATAGAGCGCCGGGTCTAGGGACGGAGGCCATTGAACCTCCCGATTGGCGGCTTCGGTTCTGCGAGGTCTGGGACACCGGCCTCAAGCATTTTGTTATGGCCAATTTTGTGAATTCGACGTCGGGGCTCCTCCCCTGGGAGAGGTCCCTCGCGTGACGGACCTCCGGCTAGGCACCCGTGTATAGCAGCAGAGCAATCACACAGGCAGCAGCATTCGTTATTTTTTGTTTTAGTTTTACGTTTTGTTTTCTGGTGTCTTAACCAAATGTTACAGTAAAAATAGAAATTACACGGTTGTAAATTTGAAAAGGTATTTAAGTGATTATTGTTTTTTCTAATAATAAGTAAAAATATAGGCCTGCGTATCTTTAATTATTAATACATAATATGTATATATATATAATAATTTTAAAAAATAAATAGTGTATCCACAATAAATATGGTAGCATTTTCTATAATCTGACAAGTCTTGGTGCTTTTTGGTTGTGCTATCACAACTCAGAAGTGAAGGTGAGTGGCATCCTTTGGAAAGTGTGTTCACCTTTGGCATGGACTGGGTTCAAAATGTTATGCCGCATATCCGTTCTCATTCCATCATCGTTTCGCCACACTATGATTTGGTTGGATAACAATTTGTCTCCTCTTAGTTCACAAGAGCATGCAAGACATGAAAGAGCTTGTAAATGGATTCACAGATTTTAAAATTGTAATGCATAAAGAATAAAAATAGATGAAACTATAGGTTTCAGCATCCATATTTAGGCTCCTTGTTAGAATGCAAGACATGCTAGGCGCGGGACGCGCCAACAAATGCACGTTGCTTAGAATTTGGCAGCGATGGACAGTGGCAACCTGTCATAGGCAACAATGAATTCAGCAGGTAGCGTGCACAATTTCGTGCAGTTCATTAAGTTCTGGACTTGGCACGAATATGAAGTTTGGATCATAGATTTTTTAAGTTGACAGCAAGCATAACCGAAATTGATAGTTGGAAGCTGACAATTAGATATGCGTATTGTGGGTTAATGGTGACAATTATATAGTTCTAGGTCATAGGGAACAGGTTGAAATGGCAGCTCAGATCTCATAGGGTAGAGAGAAAAGGTTGGCGAAATAGCTCTCTGCAAACAGAATCAGCAAACAATAATCTCTCAGATTGACCTTTTTCAGAAAGCATCTTCTTCTTTTTTAAGATCATGACATGGCACACGATTCAAATCAACAAAAAAAGCTGAGAAATCATGGCAATTACTTACGAGATGCAGATTTTATAGCAGCCCGGCAAAGTGATCCTTGCACCAACTTGGCAGCAACAACAACCAGAGTATGCAACACCTGACAGAGATTCCCGTGCCCTAGAGTTGAGCAGCAAAAACAACGATAAATACCCACAAACACATTACCTATTTCCCAACTCCTCCTAGAAAGATTGATGAATAACAAACAATTGACGAGGGAGCGCCTCATATTCCACCTCGAAATCTTTTCAACCACAATGGTTGTAACGTAAGCAGAAAAGGCAGGAACATAATAGCTCAGAAACTACAGAAAAGGCATTCCACGCCTGATGATTTACCTGACAAATAAAAATTACAATCTCCAATTGGCAGTCCTAGTAACCATGGAAAGCATGAGCGTAGCCCTTACCACAAAGATAGATTGAGGGCGAATTTTCAATCCAAGTGTTAACAGATCAGCCCTGGGTTGTGAACTGCCTATATATATATATATATATATATAAGACTTGGCATCATTTCCTTAATAATAAAAAAATATATATGATTAAGGGTTAAAAGATAAACCATTTCATGTCAGAACCTAGCAATAGCAACGAGAAATTTTACCTGCAGCTACACCGAAACGGCGCGATTGGCGAGCACGGCCAAGAGAGAAGCACCTCCGACAAATATGGGCATGCATCGTGCTGTCCAAAATTATAAATAACTAGACAGCCAGGCATGAGAGATTCGCTTACAAACTAGATATACAACGCGATTTTCGCTGGGTTTTTTTTCAATGTAGAAAATATACTAAGAAAAAAATTAGATTGAAGCCATTGATTTAATTGATAATTTAAATAATTAGATTGAAATAACAACAAAATAAATCTTAGTTAACTCAGCTTAGCTTGCAAGCCTTGTGATCATGGACATAAAATCAGGAACCTAATAAACAAAATAACGGAAAGAATAATTTCAATTAAATTAAATGTTGAAAATGAAATTAAAATATCAATATAAAGAAAAAACCCAAAAGCAAAGAGTTAACATTTTTCCCAAAAGCAAAGAGTTAACCCATGTTAACCTTTAAAATTAGTGACTCTAGTCATGAATATAATACCAATCCTATAGGAAAAAAAATAAAAATTATAAAACAAATATCTAAAAAAAAAGGTAAAAAAACTACTAGCTCTTAAAAGGGAAAAACAACAACCAGACATGGATAAACCTTATAAAACGGATTTAACTTTTAAAATTTAACTCGTGAAATCCTTGAATCAAGTGAAACAAAGAAGGTTAATTTCTAAACAATTTAATTTTGAAAGATGAAATCATGAAAAAAGATTAATTTAAAACATATGCCAGAGAAGAAAGATTGTAATAAAAAGAACAATTATCAAATTTAAAAAAAAACTCATAGAGGATGAAATTATATATAAAAATTGGATTTTTATAGCTCAATAAAAAAAATGAGAACCAAATATAAAAGATTAAAACTTAAAAAAGAGTGAAATTCAAAAATATTCGTAATTTCATGACTTGTTCAAAATAAAAATAATAGTAATTGAAATGAAAAAAACAAATATGAATAGGAAATAAATTGCAGGGCTGAATTAATGTTTTTAAGTGGCTGACATGAAATTCAATGGTCGAGAGAGAAAAAACGAAAAATGAATTATCATCAATGTTAATCCCCATACATGGTAAGAGTATGCCCCACACCATTCTATTAGGACCCTAAGACCTTTAATTTTTTTTATTAAATATATAACTAAGAATATCTATTTAAGTTATTCTATAAAAAAATTATGAATGAATTATTTTACACACAATTATGGAAAACAATATACGAATGATATATTTTATTTTGTAAAAGATTATGTAGGGAAATGAATAGTAAAATAATTATATAATTCATTCTAATTCAATATATAATGACAAAATTGTTTTATAAGTTTTCCATATTTAGCTAATACATAATTATTTACAATGAACTAGTAACATTATCATAAAAAATGCTCAATCTTTTAATAAAATAACACAATTAGACAATTATTTTAATAAATTGATCGAAAGAGATTCATATATAAATAAAAGCATATCTAAAGACAAGGTTTAAGTGCTCCTTAGGTTTAGAATCTTAAACCCACATGCTTGAGTTTTTTACAATGAGCAAATAACATATCATTTATCCTTATTTATTTATATATATATATATTAAATAACAAGTTGCTTTTTGGTTCACGTTTTGAAAACAAACTGAAATAAATTATAAACATTAAATCAAAATCAATTAAATATTAAAGAATAAATTCAATTAAAACCATTAAAAATTTAATATTAAATAATGAAATTAGATATAAAAAACAAATCAAAGAAAAACGAGACTAAAAACACTTACCTTTGGTGACTAGGATGAGAAGTTATTGAACCATGCAGGTGGGCTTGCCAGCCCAGGTAGCCCTTGAGAGTTATTTTCATCGGTGGATGATTTGTCGTTCACTATATATTTGTTTGATAGACAACAAGTAGTTGCTTATTAAAAATCAAGGGCTAGGGCTAACCAACAATTTCGTTAATTTTCAACAAATTTCTCTTATCTTATCATGTATTTTTTTGTTTGTTTGTTTTCGATTGTGTTTTTTTTTCTACAGCAATTAAAAACTTTATTCCGTAGAATCAGAGTAAAGAAATCAAATAAGAAAAACAAAGGGATGAAAATGTAAAAAAAAATAAAAATCAACGGAGTTGCTTCGCTGTTAAAAATTGTAACCTTGGGGGTAAACTCTGTTACTTCGGAGACGGAGCATGGACGGAACTTTAGCCGCCAGAATTTGGTGCGTATCGATCTGGCCGAACAACGTCCGCATCGACTCAGAGAGCATGTGGCAAAAGACAGGCGATGCAAAAGGTGTACGATTTGCTGACATTGAAATTTTAAAACGCAATACAAAAAGACATCCAAGTTTTGAAAATAGCAAAAGCGAGTACGGAACACGTGCTCCTAATTAATTAAATGTCTCACTAATTCATTAAACATCTTCTTTTCTTTTGCTTCAGGAGTATTTTAAGTTGATTAATGCATATATTAATTTCTTAAGAAAAATAATCTTAAAAATATGTTCTTTATATGTGTTTGAAGCGATAAATCATTTAAAATACTAATTATAAAATTCAAATTTAAAAATAATAAATCATATTTTTTTCATAATCATTATTGGATTCATCGATTCAACGTTTTTATATATAGGTTTTGTTTGATATTATATTTCAAAAATATTTTTAAATTTTTTTATTCCTTATATTAAGTTAAATTTTTTAGTTTTTTTAGATTATTTTATATAAAAAATAATTCTAAACAAACAAACAAAAAATATTTGTAAATAAAAAAAAATAAAACAATTTCAAACACTTTCAGCACATAGTTATGTTCGTGAGTTGAGGATTGTTAGAGTAAGAAATGTTAAAAAAAAAATCCAACTATTAAAAAAAGAAAAGAAAAAAAAAAGAAGCAAAAGCATATCCACCACCACCACATGCCACCAACAAAGGTTGAGGTAAAGAGAAGGCAGTGAATGGGTGGGCGCTGAAGTGAGAAGATTGGGTTCATAGATGATGAGGTGGGGTCCATGTTCTCTCATCCTCCACATGCTCACCTACCACTATACTTGTACTTGTCTATTTTAGAATTATATAAATTATTTTTATGATGTTTTTTATTTAAAATTATATTAAAATAATAATTTTAAATTGTTAGAATTTATTTATTTTTATACTTTCATATCAAAACTATTAAAAAATATAAAAACTAAATTTTAATTAAAATAAAAATATAACTATATCGCCAAACACCATCTTAAATAAAAGAAAATTCGTTCAAAAAAGAAACGGGAAAGTATTTCTCGAGGGGGCAGCGAATATGCCAAATAGACGGTAGAGAAACACTTTGCTCCTCCACCATCCTTTTTTCAAGTACTGTTTCCGAATTAAGAAAAAAAAAATTCGTAAATTACAATCAAGCTGCAGGCATTAGCCAATGATTATGTTTTAAAATGTTTTTTTATTAATAATATTTAATATATATATATATACGTATTTTAAAAAATAATTTTCTATATTACAACAACAAAACTATTCAAAAACATAAAAACATTTAAAACAAAAAAATACAAAAAATTTTAAGAATACAATTGAAGCATAAAAACAAACATAGATTGAAGCATAAAAATATTTTAAAATTAATTTTATTGTCTTTAAAATATTTTGATGTACTACATCAAAAATAAATTTCAATATATATATTTTAATAAATTTAAAAAACTTTAAAAATCTACCAATAACCACAGTTTATTCACCTTTTAAACCATCCAGGAGATAACTAGTTGTAAAAGTTTGAGATTAAGAAATTTGTTTCTAATGTGATCTCAGAGATTTATAGATTTATATGGTTATTAACTTCAAAACTCATAAGATTAGTCGAGATACATACAAGTTAATCTAAATATAGACATAAATAAAAAAACATATCCACAAAAATAAAAATGTTTAACATGATTTAAATCCTTACCAAACGAACCAATGAATAGAACCTGATTGGTGGAAACATTAGAATAAACCCACTTGTAAAATTACTTTCATTGGACGGTCGCAGATTTTTTAAGGTGGGATATTACTAGGTGTTTGTCTTTGTTCTTTGTTTATATCGGAATATCACATGAATGTAATGGCACGGCCACATGCCCTAGGGCGCGTGGTGCTTTAATGTCGACGTGTGATTTTTTGACTGGCAGTTCATAATTTACGTGTTATTAAAACTAAATATTTGAGTGTTTTTAAAGATATTGATTAATGTTTTTAAATATCTGATTTTAAAAGTGTTTTTTAAAAATTACAAAAAAAAATTATTTTTATTTTTGACTTTAAACTAAAAAAAATGTTTTTTTAAATTATTTTGATATCCTGACAAATTTGTTTTTTAAAAAATAAAAAATATTGTAATATATTTTTTAAACAAAATATACTTTTAAAAAAATCTATAATAGATAAATAGCGATGCCGATAGCTGGTTTCATTAACATAGTGGTGAAATATCAACATAAATTTATGTCCTGTCAACGTAAATTTACAGGTTGCTTCGTTTTCGAAAAATCTTAATTTTTTGTTAATATCTTCAAATAATATAATATAATAATTTTAAAGATAATAAAAAGTTTATTATAATATATTTTTAACCTCGATTAAACTTTCAACTGTACTATAATAGTCAACAACGTCAATAAACTACTGACCGTAACACATTGACAGGTCTCCTCCATGGCAGTATAGTAGACCCACGTTCCTCCGACAAGTGTCAGAAACATCTAAATAAGACTCATCACGATTCCTTCTCTGATCTAAATTTTCTTGCCATTGGATAGGAGCAGCAACGGGAAGCACCGTCGTTTTGCTTTTCATTTTGTGATTAAAAAAAGTCCACGCTTTGCCAGTACAGATTTCTTAAATACAGAAGAACCCCACGATTCCTTGCCCTGGAAGTGGAAACCACAACCTCCTCTGCTGCCATCCCTCAAATTTTCCATTACAAGCTATTTTCGATTTCTTCTCCCTTTCATCTCCCCTGGCTCCTGCATGGATTACTAGCAGAACTAAGTGTTCTTACTGTATTTCTGTCTCTGATTAGAAGAAGAAGAAGAAGAAGAAGTCAAACATGGAGTCTCGCGGTTTCTCGCAGTGCGAAAACAGCTCGCGTACATGCGAGAAGAGTCCGAGTTACGGAGATCAGAACGTTACTCCTACTGGTATCATGCTGTTTGGCGTGAGAGTCACTGAAGGAGCTGCGTCTTTTAGGAAAAGTGTCAGCATGATCAATCTCTCCCAGTATGAACAGCCTCATGAGGAACCCAGCGCCGATGTCGCCGCCGGTTATGAATCCGACGACGTTGTTCACGCCTCTGGCAGAAGCCGCGAGCGCAAAAGAGGTGCGTGCATATAATTGTATAAAGAAAAAACATCTCTCTAAATGTTATCTTCTTAGAAATTCTGGTTTTGGGATTTGATTAGAAACAGAAAAAACATCTGTGATAACTGGTTTTGATGCGTGTTGATTAAGTAGGGGTTCCATGGACGGAGGAAGAGCACAAGCTTTTCCTGTTGGGGTTGCAGAAGGTAGGGAAAGGGGATTGGAGAGGAATTTCAAGAAACTTTGTCAAGACTCGCACCCCCACGCAGGTGGCTAGTCATGCTCAAAAGTACTTTCTCCGCAGAAATAACCAGAATCGCCGGCGACGAAGATCTAGTCTCTTTGATATAACCACTGATACAGTAAGCATAATCCAAGACCCGATTAAATTAAATTAAATTAAATCACAAGCTAGGATTTCCAAATTCAATCTATAGCTGGTTCCTTGTTTATGAACTCTGTACAGAATCTTTCTTCAACTTTATAGCCTTTTCTTTTCTTTTTTAGAATGGACTTTTTCTGAAACAATTTAAAAGACAGAATAAAGAGACTTTGCTTTTCTTTTATCATTTGGAATCTCAGTTCACGATCGGTGGCGGTTCATCAATGGAAGAAGATCAAATCCATCAAGAAACTGCAACCCTAGCATTGCCACAGCCACGTTTGCGCTATAACAGGCCTGGAGGCCTTCCCATGTCAATTTTTCCTGTGATTAGTCCTGTAACATCACCTCTCAGTGGCGACAACCCGATGGAGAAGCTGACATTAGGACACACAAACGTGGATAAAATGTCACCCAAGCTCATTCGTCCACCACCAATTATTCCAACCCCTCCATCTTCTGAATTCGCTGATATTAACTTGAACCAGAAAGGCCCTAAGAACCAGTTGACAGCTCTATCACTCAAGCTATCTACTCCGTCGTCCGAGGAGCAGTCAGCTCCTGAATCGACGCGTTCGTCAGTATTTCAGGCCCTTTCGAGCAGTGATAGCACCATTAGTGTTGCTTGAAGGATTTGTATATTCGTTTGCCTGATCTATATGATTTTATGTTTATGGGGGTACCTGTAAAGGTTGGAAAATATTGGATTAATTAGAAGAGACAAGTTAATTAGGGTTCTAGTGCACGACTACTGCTAGGTGATTCTTGTTTGTACATGTTAGAGAGAGACTTGAAGAAGAAGAAGAAGATGGGATGTCATTTTCAAGCTGTGAGGAGATTTATGGTCTCTTGTTTATCTTGTATGCTTCATTTTGTGGTGAAACGATAGGGCACCCAGTACTCTTTGCCAGCTCCAATTGAATTTCTTGTTTGTCTTGGAGAAATAATGCGTGATTATGAATATCCCATGGCCATTTTATCGTTGATGATTTGATTTTCATATTAAATACTTGCGATTGTTTAGTAGATCTCGAGTTCAGAGCATAAACAGATTCCCTCTAATGGCAGCAATTAGAGTGTATGGCTAGCCAGAGCTGCTAACCATGTTATAGGAATAGATAGATTGGTTGTCAGCTTTATGCGTAAAACTTTTTGTAAAATAAATAATGATAGAATCAATCCAGATTTATTTGATCAAAACTGATAATTTGAAATATACATTAAAGAAAAGAAATTGAAGTCGTGTTAATTTTACAAACTTATAAAACACAATAAGAGTTTTAAAAGTTATTAAAAAAATAAATTTAAGGATTATATAAAAAACAAAAAATATCAAAGTCAAATAAAAAAGAATAAAAAAACCCAGGCAAACACATGTTAACTTGAATACCAGCACTCGGGATAACTCTGTATAAAAAGAGTGAAAAAAATATTTTTTAATGAAAAATAATAATATTTTAAGAAATCAATTTAAAGTTTTTTGAGTTAACTCAGATTTACTTGACTAACTTATGATCTAAGATATGAGATAAAACTAACCCCATAAAAAAATGGACAAATCATGAGGTTTAAGGCCTAATAATTCAATATTAAATGATAATTTTTTTTTTAAAAAAAAAGATCGAACTTGACCAGGTCAATCTTCAAGATTGGTGGACTGCTCATGAAACTAAGATTATCTTATGAAGACAGACGTGAAAAAAATCATGAAGAAAAATTCTCAATAACAAAAAAAAAAATTAATAGATCAAAAATTAAAATAATGAGGACTAAATCTTGTACAAAATATAATTGGAAAAAAAAAATAGTAATTAGGTATTTATTAAAAAACAAATAAATGAGGAAAATGATAAATAAAAACAGAAACAAGAAAATGAGGACCAAAATAAAATGAGCTTAGATTCAAAAGGATAAAATATAATAGAAATTATATGCAAAGGATAAAAAAATAATAATCAAAAGAATGAAGATTCAAATTGGATACATAAATTAAATAAAATAAAATCACGAGATATGAAATTGAAAACAAACTTCAAGAATAATTAACATCAAATCAATTAAAATAGAAACAAAAGAATAAGAATCAAATTTAGAACAATTACAAAATAAATCAAATGAAAACATTCTTTCAAGTCAGTCTTAAGTTTTTGTTTTTATTTTTATTATAAAGTTAAATATGTTATTTCATTATAAAATAAAATATGTAATGATAAAAAAATCCTCTTTGAAAGGTCAATATTTTTGATATTTTGAGGATATCAATGTGACTTTAATGTGCAAATAAATTGGAAAAGACAAAAGCCCTTAGATAAAAGGTTTATTTTTTACTATGTTGTCAAGACAATTGTTTTGTGCAGTGAAGGACAGATCACCTAGGTGACACCAATATTTTTAAAGAAGCAAGAAAAATTTAAGGCTTAAGTTATTAACTTCACATAGTTTAATAAGCATGAATAATATGATAAAAAAATTGATAGTAAATAAAAAATAGCAATAATTAACCATAAAAATAAGTTATCAATATATTCTTAAATTTATATTTAATTTGATTTATTTAAAAAAAAATCTATATATAAAAAGGTTGAATTTAATAGATATGACAAATAAAAAACATTCAAGATAAACTGATCATTCTCAATATTAATGAATTTTTTTATAGAAAGCAAATAAAAAAATAACAGGGTTCATTATCTGATTAAATACATATTAAATGATAAAATTAAATAAAAAAACACGAGCTTCAACAAACAAACTTGGGCAAATCTTTATAACTCTGGGTTAATCACCCACACTCAAAACCCATGAAATTTTATACTTGAGCTCAATAAAGAAACTAAATTTCAAACTAATTCAATATTAAAATATAAAATCATTAAAAAATCATATTAATTATTTTTAGAAAAAAACAATTAAAAGATTGAGAATCAATTTTGGGTGGGAAAAAAACTAAAAGAGGATGAAATAAAAAAAAAGACTTTTAACAATTATCTCAAATAAAACAAATATCAATCAAAAGAATAGAGACCAATTTTGATAGATGAAAAATTTAAAAGGGATGAAATTAAAAAAAAATCTTCATTTCAAATAAAACAATTAATAATCAAAAGAACATGGACCATGAATAGAAAACAAATTAAAGAGTAAAAGTAGTCACTAAAATCATTGGACTTGGGTAACTAAAATGTACGTGGCAGAGATCTACATGGTTTGGTGACTAAAGAAAAAATATATATATATACTTTGCGTGTGCACTGTATATCTTCGGGAGCTTATTATAAAAAAAGAAAAATAAAAGGCTCGACAGAGAGAACTTAAATATTAAGCTTTTTGCATGATGAAGGTTTTGTGATTATCTTTTTATTTATTTATTTATTTTGTCAACATCACACATCTTGACGAGCTTCGATGTTTCAACCGCCCGCGGATTGCAATAAGCTTACTTTTAAAGCATGGGGTTGAATCACTCCATTAATCAAACTATTAACAAAACACTACATAGCGGGCCTTAACATTCTAGTCACACACACAATAAATAATTCATTCTAATAATATTTTGTGTTTTTTATTTTCCAACTTAACTTTTCACTAAATCAGTTTTTTATTTGATTTGTTTTTTTTAATTTATTCTCCATTATCATGTTGCTGTGAGAATTGTGTTTTCTATTTTCTATTTTTTAAATTCAATACTCGATCTATTGAGAGTGGGGATTCATAATTTTTATTTATTTGCATTTTATGAATTTATCATATTTAGGTCACGAGTTTAACGATTTAACCTAGGTTGACTTAGGTTATTTTTTATGACTTTTTTTCTAATTGATTTTTTTTTCATTTCATTGTTTAATATTGAGTTAATTGATAAATAAACTTCATCATTTTTGTTTTATTTTTTATGGGATGATCTCAATTTCATGATCTAGAAGACGAGTTTAACAAGTTGACTCTATTTTTATTTCAATATATTTTTTAATTGTGTTTTGTAATTTTTTTATTTTTTTTCTATGAAGTTATCATCATCTCATAATCTAAGTGGTGAGTTTGTCAGGTTGACCCTTATTGACTTTATTCATTCTTGTTGGGTCACTTTTAATTGAATGTATGCTTTTTTAAAAAAAAAAAATCCAACCTCCATCAACTCAATGTTTTTTTTTTATTTGATTTCTTTTTCAGTTTCATTTTTTAATATTAGCTTGTTTGGAAATTGTACTTCGTAAAAAAAATTCAATTTTCATTTTTATGAAGGTGTCCTTATCTTATGAATTTGTTTCTTTCTCTGGATTTCAACATCCATCTTTATATATGTTGAAAATGGAGCATTATAATTAGTTATACTTATTTTTTATGAAGTTATCTTGGTCTAATGAGCAGTTACAAGTTTAACATGTCATCCTAAGTTGACTTAAGTTGTTTTTTCTTTATTTGTTTTCATGATTGATTTTTTTATAACTTCATTATTCAATACTAAATTGGTTAGAAATTAAGCTTCATAATTATCTTTTAATTTTTTTTATTGGGTTATCTCAGTCTCATGATTCAGGTTATGAGCTTGACAGATTAATCTAGGTTGATTCAAATATTGTTTGTCCTTTTCTAGTTTATTTTAATTTAATTTTGTCTTTCAACATTGGGTTTATCAGAAATCAGTCTTCAAAACTTATTTTATTGTTCATATGAGCAACAAAACTGGCTCTAATTAATTTAGTTGTTTTATTGTAAAGAGTGTTGGTAGCAATATAGGTAATATACAAGTGATCATTTATTTTGTTTGTATAAGACCTTTATGATTAGATATTGCAAAAACCAAAAATTCCTTTTGCCTCAATTGCTCAGGTCTATTGCAAGTTTCGACGAATGCCATAAATCTAATTGCAATAAAAGTTTATATTCCTTACTTGTGAGGTTATTTTTCCCTTTCTTTATTTCTTTAATCTTTTATTTATTTTTATATTTTTAATGCATGAAATAATTATTATTCTAACACATGAAAACACACATATAACAAAGTATATTTATTGTTGTTTTTCAAAGAAAAAGACAAAACTCCTCTTGTCTTGACCTAATAATTACATAAATACCAAAAGAAAAGACGATTAATCCCTTTGATCCTAGTTAAAATTTATTTGTTTCAAAGGACAATAAAGTAAATATAAAGCAAAAGATGAAATCACCGATAATCACCTGCATTAAAAGCAAATTTTCTTATTTAAGGGCATCGTGGTGATTACATAGTAAAAAAGGAAAGATATCCTGAAAATGTTAATGGCCAAGTGGTCCCATTGTAACTACAATTGTTGGCAATGCAAATGATTTTCTGGGAAGGGCACATTCTCTAGTATTCCATCTTTTTTTTATTCTCGAAATTATCTTTACTTTCATTCACAATGTTTCTCTTAAAACCTTGATACCTAGACCTATTTGTTTATGTGTAAAAGTTTAAATTTATTTTTGTGTATTAAAAATATATTTAAAAAACAACAACTAGTAGTTATCGTATATTAATGTAATTACTCATAAAAGTTTGAGGCTAAGAGGTTTTCTCCTTTTATAGTCTCGTTCGAACCCATAATTACTAATAAAATGATTATTAAAGATTTATATTATAATTAATTTTAAAATTTATAAAATTAATGGAGATACATGTATTTTAACTCCGATACTCACAATATTTAAAAAAAAAAAAGACACCGAGAACCTAGCGGTGGAATAATGTTGGTGTTGGCTATTAGGAAAGCAGGGAGCACATGGAATTAAAATTATAACAAAAAAAATCAATATATTTGTACAATATTCAAAAAGACAACGAATACGAATTTAAGATGAAAAAATAATTAATATTAAAAACCTAAATGAAAGTAATAAGAAATTTATTTAATAAACAAATAAAAGAAAATGATTAAATAAACTGATCTGAAGATAAGTTTATGTAGAATAATTTCAAAAAAAAAGAGAATTAAAAGAAAAGAAAAGAAAAGAAAAGGTATTTTGTCCATTAAACAAAGCTCAGAATTACTTTTAAATTTTTAATCAGCAAAGAAAAAGTCAGTAGAAATTAAAAAGAAAAAAAAAACAGAAGGAAGGACAAAACGATGGGAAGATGGAATTCAGCTTCAGCGGCGATCCTTGCAGTATCGGCGCTGCTTTCATCGATTCTCGCGTTGGACTTAGATCACACGACTGAGTGAGCACAAATCTCTCTCTCTGTCTCTCTTTTAGATTCGATCTGTTCTTCATGTTTGTGTTTTTATGAAATTAAAATCGAATAATAATGAATAAAATTTGGAGCAGAAACGAGGGCGTAGGGCGTAGAGCATTACTCAGTTTCAAAGAAACACCTCACGGCACTAACCTTACCTTCGATTGCTCTCCTTCTGGTCCCTGTGTTCCCTGTGCCTACTCTGAGAAGGTTTGTCAATATTCTCCTTTTTTTCTTTTCTTTTTCTAATGATGATACTACTAATAATTTCATGAGTTTTGTCACTTATTTTGGTATAATAATTGCGGTATTTAGTTTCTTCATTTGTTCCCAATTATTAAATTCCTTCAATTTGTTCACCATCTCCATCATGTTGTTAAGATTTGAGGATTTTGTGGTATCTTGCTTTTCTTGTTTTGGTAGAGTGATGAAAAATATCGATGCAGCGAGACTGGCCATCGAATCCCTTTCAAATGTGTTGAAATTAATCATGATAGTAATATTGAAAAGGGGAAGCAGCGTTCTCCAAATGGTCGATCTGCTGTTGAAATCTCCGACGATGTGAGTCCCCGTGTAATTTTGCAAGAGACCACTGCCTCAAACAAGGGTAGAACTTTACTGGATGATTCGTCTACAGCCAAGGGCGGATCACAGGCTTATATCACTTACCGAAGCTGTATATCAGTTAATTCAGAGAATTTGTCAGTACTTGGTTTTGAGGTATGTCTTTGTCTTTTTTAATATCCTTTTTCTTTGTTGTTTATGTTATTGGGGTTCTTTTTTGGCATCTGATAATTGAATAGCTGTTTGTTATCATTATATAGAAATTGACTTGATATGAGGTAAGAAATATAGACGAGTTACAGAAGGCTATGGTACTAAATTCATGTAGGACAACTTTAGATGCATGTCCCCCCAACAGGATTTGTCATGAGTTACGGTTGATATATGTGAATCTGGATATTAATATTGCTATCAATGGTAATTAACTGTTATTGTAGCAATGAAGTGGTAGAAGAAGAAAATAATTATTGGAGAAGAGAGAAGAGAAAGATCACTCAAGGTTGCAACTCTGAGTCTAAACCAAATACATGCAACTCCATTATCAAAGTTCCTTGATTAGGCAATACAGGAGCTCCTGTTATAGGCACCAAAACATTAGTAGTGCAGAACTTGACAATATATAAGAATTCAAATAAGAAAAGCTCATAGGTCTAGCTGTTTGGTTTTACAGTTTCCACCACTCTAAGAAGGTTCAGGTACTGGTACCAGCAAAAAAATTCATAATAGTTGTCAAATAAACTATAACTCCTAAATGGTGTTAAGATTCCTACTTAGCCTAGATTTACAAGGAAAACTTGACTTCCATTTGAAGTTTCAGGACCTGTGATAATCATATCATCTACAAACAACAAAAGAATAATCTGTTCACTAGAAGCGTGACTTGCAAAAAGAGTACAATCATGTTCACTAGAAGAAAACCCATTCCTAGTTACTGCAGACTGATAATGGTCATACCAAGCGTGACTCAGTTAGCATTTTGCAGTCAGAATTGTCGGGGGAATGTTTTCTGATTTTTATATATTAGTAAGCGTAGTGATTATTTAAAGAAGACAGCTCAGAAAGAAAATATAGATATATCTTTTCTGTATGACATGCATACCATTTCTTTCTATCTGAGAATGGCAGTGAGCGAAAAGTACAAAGTGTGCGCTAGAGAGTCAACTTTCTGAATAGATTCAAGGAGGTCCATATTTGAATGAAATGTTGTGAGCTACAGCTTCTTTGTCTAGTTTCATTCCTCTTTGTATTTAATGTGTGAAAATTGGCAAGAAGAATTGCAAGCACCCTGCTTATATAGTATTCTAATGTTAGCCTTCATTCTTATGGTCTGAATCACGTTGGACAGGGGATTATTTTGTGTTTGTTACTCGCAAGTGGTTCATTTGTGTACTTCCGAAGAAAGCAGGCTGCTACCATGGTGGCTGGAGCTGGAGCTGGAGCGGGGAGGATCCAGATGAATAGATTTTAAGTCTGAAATTTTCTTGAGTTTTGAGTTCTCCACATGAAACCGTTTTTAATGATATCTCAGGGTTAGAAGCTATTAGATTTCCATGTAGAAAAGGGTCAGGCGTTTATCATTTGCAGTTCATGATTATTTTCTTCTTTGTACTCTAGTTTTTTGCTCTAAAATGTATTGTAGTGCAATATTTTTCTGATTTGTAACCTCAACAAAGCCTATGAATCTTCGAGAAAAAGCTATGAAAGCTCTTTAGATGGCAAGAATGGCAGAGGTCCTTCTACATCATGACAGCATTAATGACTCATGCTTTCCTTAGTGTCTATAGTTTTTTTTTTAAAGTGTTTTTTATTTAAAAATATATTAAAATAATATATATTTTTAAATTATTTTTGACTTCGGCACATCAAAATGATCTAAAAATTAAAAAAAATTAATTTAAAACAAAAAACAAAAACAATTTTTTATTATTATTTTAAGAGATGCTTTTGAAACATAATTCCAAACACTCTCTAATGGCATCTGTCCCATCATTTCTTGGAGTAGGACTATATTCATGCATGTATGCACCTCAAATCTGGTTGTGCTTCAGTATAATCAAAATGAACACAAGTGGCTTGCCAGAAAGAAGAAAAAATAAAGCCTCAGCAGTGCCTTTGGATGACTTTGAAGGATCAAGTTGTTCCACACAAATCCAGTGAAACCCAAACTATATCGTTGTGACTGACAATCAAGCCATGTATTCAATCTAAATTTTGATGATATTCGATGAAATATTTTTATTGCAGAAAGTTGAGATCCCAGCAAATTCGGGTAGGCGGCACTGCTCTTCCAATCAAGGGAAACTAATAATACAAGAGCCTCCGCGGACCACAGATGAGCTCGCTACTACCATCTCAAGGAAGCCACGGCTTCTTCCCCAGAGATGTGGCTTGACATATCCATTCAAATATCATACCAATTGAGATAACTAAAAATACATCCGCAATAAACAGGGAAAGAATACACCTAATGTTGAGACTTAGAGTGCACAAGGACTACAAGGTCACTGAATTTCAAAAATGCTTTTAATTTTTATTTTTTTTTATTTGAAATTAATATTTTTATATTATTCTCTGTGCTAATTTTAAAAATAATTTTTAAAAAATAGAAAAATATATTATTTTAATATATTTCTCAACAAAAAACATTTTTAAAAACAAGCACTCTCAAACACACACTAAATCACCAATTTTGTTGGAACATTACTGTATAGTTACAGGCCCTCTTTCAACCCTTTTCAAAGTAACTGTTATGGATCACGCAACATTCCCTATTTCTTTTCTTTTTTTGAACGAAAGTTACGCAACATAATCGAGGCGTATGCATCTCTTTGGCCTGTGGTTTTATTTATAAATCAGAATAAAGCAAGCAAGCAAGCACACATTTGCTCACAAAAACAAAACCTGCACTCTAGCTTGAATTTGTAAAATTACAGAAAAGGATATACCGTGTTATTGCTGCTTTCCTTCTTCTGAGAATATACAAGACATAAGGCCATTGATGACTTGAGCACATCGACATCGCAGCTGCAGCACAAACTCCAAATAAAGAATGATGCTGTCGATCAACCTCACCTTAAACAACAAAAACTCATCTTTTTGAGACACATCTACAGCAGCAAACAAGGATTACAAGCAGCTGGCAGGAATATTAAAATTACAAAAAATAATCAGGGGTCTTGCGAGTGGTGTCTGGTTCAATTTGCCGGGGTGCTGGATCGAATTGAAGGAAATTCTGGTCCATATTCTCTCCGATCTCTAGAATTGCAGCCATATTACCACAACGGTAGCAATAGTTTGGCGCACTAAATACAGTAACCACATTCTTTTCCTGAAGTAAAAATGAAAGACATTGATTTAATAACCAGCATGTCTAGTGTAGAAAAAAAGCACATGGAAAGAAGAGACAAAGTTATATTGTCCAGGTTTAGTCACCTGACACCAATTGTACCCTTCCATGACAAGCTGGTGAGCCCGTGAAATTAAAGTGAGTCCATTGTTATGGTTGAACTGATGAGCTATATCCTGTCCAAATGTATATCCAGCACCACGAGGGGATATTCCCCACCCACAACGATCATCTGGATCAGACCACAAGAGATCACACATCGGCCCCTCATGTGGAACCTACTTGTGCAGAGAATGATGAAGATGTGATTGTTTAACCAAAATCAACAGAAGAAAACTATAATCCAGCAAAGTTAAAAAGTTGTTGGCAATGCACTGAATAGATAGTGTATAGCCCTAGAAAGAAGAAATGGATGACACGATAGAATTGTAGTGCAATAGGGAAGAAGGGAATGTTCCTAGAAAAGAAAATGCTAAACAATCGCAAAGATCATTGACATAACCAAGTTTTAGATGTAATAATAATTTTATGATAGTTACTTTCCATGACCTGGAAAAAAACTTGCAAGAAAGCTCCTATATCAAAGGAAAGGTATCATACTGGCTTGTATTGCCTTCAGTTACTCATAGAATAGCACATCATAACCATTAAAAGCTTGAAGTTCATATCTCAGCCTTGATAATGTGAATATTTGAAGAATAATAAGCAGCTACTCATACCTCTTGTATACGGTCTAAAGCTCGGATGTTATCTAATGTATCGAGAGATGGTGAAAGTCCTCCATGCAAACAGAAGATCTACAACAAGAAATTGAAGCAGTAAGAAAGAAGCTGGCAATTGATTACACAAACCAAAAATCCTGAAAACACGTATGACCCAAACCTGACTCTCAATGAGGGCTGTAAGGGGTAGATAATCAAAAAGGTCAGTGAAATACTTCCAGACATTAGCATTTCCATATTTTCTCAAGCATTCATCATAAAAACCATATCTGAAAATGAATAGAAACAAAACACATCAGTAATCAAAGCAAGTTAACAGAATGATTACCAGCATGTGTTTGTACATGCATGTGCAAGTATGCCTGCATGCAAGGAGAGGGGAGGGCTCAAGGCAACATAACAACATTCTCAAAGCAAAGTTTACCTATGAGGCTACGAGCTAGCTAAGATGTTCTTTTGAAAGTTAAACAAACAGGTGGGTTTTATGTCTAGTGCAAAGAAAGGTCTCAGACTAATGGAAATATTTGCGGCATATTCCTTTAGAAGGGAGGGGAAGAGGAATTAAAGTTAGCTGAGTATGGTAGAGAAGAGACCAATGCAAAGGCTTCATCACGTAGTTGACTGTAGCAAGTCCCGGAATATAATAAAATGACATAATAAAACATCACTAAAAACATTTTGTATCCAAAAAACAAATCAGTCATCATCCTAGATCTGTGTCATCTGCCTTATGACTTGTGACAATAAAATTGCTGTGCAGAAAGATTCCATATAGATGTGCCTTCATAGTGTTTCCTTTTGAGTCAAGGAACCAAAAAAAATCTTCTTTACAGAGTTTTCAGATGAAATCAGCTTATAACTGTATGAACACACATCACCAAACACCAATCTAAGGACTCGCAAGAATGGAACCCACAAGCCGCACTAATGAGAAGCAACCTGGAGTTAACTTAATTCACAAGGTTAGGTACTATGAAAATTTCAACCCAGATAGCGCATATTTTATTGTCACTATTTTGGAAAAAAATAGTGGTCTCCATAGTGTATTATATATTTAGATCAGAGCAGCCAGTAACAAAATATTCTGTGTAAATATAATATATTTACTACTGTATCATTATGACTTTAGGCTTTCAGTATTTAGCTTTAACAGCTTTCACTAGCGCTTGGGGAACTTCAAGACAAACTACAAATTTAGCAAAGAAAAACAGAAATTAAAGAAATATGTTTTTCCTGAAGAATCATACAAAAATGGCTTCTCGTGCTCTTTGAGCAGTATCAGAATTCATAACACTCAATCATAAGCACGCTTCCATCAAGAAAGAAAAACAAAATCTTACACTTGAGTAATCTGCCTGCTCTCATGGTTTCCTCTTAGAATTGTAAGTCTATCTCTATAACGGACTTTCAAGGCCACTAAGAGTGTGACGGTCTCCACTGAATAGTACCCACGGTCTGCATTGATGTCATCGACGATATTAGAAAATGCTTGTGTTGTAAGTGTAAAACATCGAAAGAATGCCAGAAACCATTCCCATTCAATATCCCATACAAGGAAAATCTAAACAACGGAAGTAATTACTATATATATATATATAAACAAAACCTAACCACATACATAAAGTGCAATGATCAGTGTTTCTATCATAAACTAATCATGTCCCTATAGCTCCATCAGCGGAATTTCAGCCCCGCCCGGGTTCTGACCATGCCTACAGCTTAGTTTACACAAATGCAAATGAAATGCAACTCCTAACAGTCAAAATTGCAACTCGATCAGAAATGCATTCAATTTTGTTATCGGAAACACTTACACAGGGAGAGAGAGAGAGAGAGAGCCCACAAGAGACAATCGGTATCAATTAAAAATAGCCCTAAATCAATTTAATCACATAAGAGAAAGAAAAAGAAGAGAGACTGACCTACGTAATCTCCCATGAAGAGATAATTGGTATCAGGTGCATTCCCTCCTATCCTAAAGAGTTCGATGAGATCGTAGAACTGACCGTGAATATCGCCACAAACGGTGACTGGACATTTCACAGGCTGCACGTTCCACTCCTCCACCAGAATCGCCCTCGCCTGATCGCACAGCGTCTTCACCTCCGCCTCTCCCAAAGGCTTGCACTCCATCAACTGCTCGATCTGATGGTCCAGATCCCCGTGCGACGACGGCATCCTCTCTCTCTCTCTCTCCCCTTCCTATCTCTCTCTCCCCCTGTGTCTCAATCTTAATAACTAATATTTTACAATAATAATAATAATTTCTTTGGATGGATTTTTGATAGGGTTCTAAAATAGGGTGGAGCTGGAGAGGAGCCAAACGTTTCGTTTTATCTCTCTCTCTCCCCTTTGTTCTCTCTTCTTCGTGAGCCTTGAGGGATAAGAATAATAATTATTTTTCATTAAATAAATAAAATATTATGTGTCGTTTTGTTTGTACTTGCTAATAATAATTGTTATTGATAATTAAAAAAAAAGGAGGGGGTCTGAAATGGAAATGATAGTGAAATGCAAATGAAATGGGATATTTTTCTTTCTTTTTGCTGGATTTCCTTAAAGTTTGTCAAAGAAATATATTATTTTTTAAGCAATGAGAAATTTATTTTCTCCGGTGCTCCGCCGAGTCAAAATCATAAAGGGGAGACACGTGTCGGTATGCTCCCCTTTTTTTGAATCACCAACAAGTAGGAGGAGGAGGAGGAGGACGACGACGACAGAGGAAGGTTGCTGAAATTATTAATTTAATTAAAGGAGGCTTTGCACTTGGACCGTGTATGCTGCCTTGTTCTTGATGACACTTGAGCTTTAACGAGACGACTATTTATTTATTCATTTATTCGGTCAAAAGAATATTACAAAAATATACTATAAAATTATAATATTTTATAGGAAAACTACCGAAACAAAAACAAAAGTCAATGGGTTTTATGTGGATTTACTTAATCTATTTTTTCTGGTCCAAAACAAAATAAAAAAGGCCTCCGGGATCCAACAAGTATAGAAAATAAGGCTCCAAGCCCACACAGAAGCCCACGAGCCCCTATCAAAAACATTAGGGTTGGCGAAAGGGTTCGCTCACCCTCCCTCTGCTCTCCCAGTATCTCATCTGTCTCCTATGTCCTGGGCTCGAAAAAGGAAATAACAGATCTTAGTGATATGTTACCGTTAGTTGCTTGATCAGTCAAAAATGGCACCAAAATTTTTCATTACGAACGCAGAGCTAGGAGGGTTCATGTTTGGCCCAGCAATTGCCTTGGCTATTGATGCAAAGTCCTTGAATGCTAGCTTTTTTTTAAAAAAACTTTAAAGAGCATTTGAAATGAGAAAAAATTATTGATTTATTTGTTAGAGCATGATATAAATTATATTTTGAGACTCGTCTAATAGCTTAATTTTTTAGGTGAGATGTTTTCTTAACATGATATCAAAACATTGTTGACCCAACGGTCAAGAGTTTGAATCTCACCCCCTCGTTCTATTTGATAAAAATCAAGCATAAGGTAACATTAATCTATGCAAATTTCAAGCTCATATGACTTTCAATTGAAAGGGTATATTAGAGAATAATATAAATCATATTCTGAAGTTTCATCTATCAGTTTAAGTTTTTAAGTGAGATTATTATTTAATATTATTATTATCAATTTCATAATAATTATTGCTGCTAATAACCACTTCAGGGTTAAAATGTTATTAGTTGTGGCTATAGTAATTTCCCATGACTAATTAATTAATTAGCATTTGTTAATGTTTATGAATTATAATTTGAGCAAATTTGAATATCCTGATCATCGGATAAATGGCAGGCTGCTCATCACATGCAAGTCTGCAGCAAAAGCACTCACTGTGTTTGAACATCTTGGATTTTTCCTCTTCTTTTTTGAAGTGTTGAGTAACTGAGTCGAGATACATATATAACTTTAGACTCAGTCTTTGTCCTCAGTCCAATGAAACAAAACATGAAAGAGAAGAAAAGATAAAGGGCATAAAAAGCTTGAGAACAGAACCTCTTTTGATGGCAATGGAGACCATATGTTTTTGTTCCTTCCTTCTTTTACTTGTATGCTCTTTAGTGGGTGTTTGTCATTGCTTTTTAAGAATGTTTTTGAAAATTTTTATTTTCACTTTTTAACTTTGAATTAAATTTTTTTGGTGATTTTAGAACATTTTCATGTGCTAATGTAAAAAAAAATACATTCTGATGTATTTTGAATGAAAAATATTTTCAAAAACAACTTCAACCAAGGTTGTCAATTTTCGTTTAAGTTGGTGCTTTGTTTTTTCAATTGGAACAGAATGTATCTCTTTTGGAGCTTTTCGGCACGCCGTTTTGGGATTGTACTGTTTATGTGTGTGTATATATAATTAAATATATTAATTCAATTTTTTTTTAGTTCAAATCCAAAAATAAAATTATTTAGAATTGTGCAATTTAATCTTAAAAATGACAACAATAAAATATTTTTTTCTGAATAAAATTTTAAACATGTATAATATTATGAAAATATCATCATTAATCTCGCAAGGTCATTACATCCTCTGATTGCTCTGAAATTTTAATATAATATATATAAAAATATGCCAAAAGATTCATCGTAAAATTTCATCTCAATCTAATATTCAGATTAAGAGATATGATTGCTATTGTAAAATTATTCATTATTAAAAAAAAACACTTTGGCCGAAACAGAACCGGCAGAACGAAACTGGAACATTACGGCTGAAATTTGAATGAAATTTCTGAAATGAACCGAAATTTTAAACGAGATAAAAACTATAATGTTTTATTTTTATCTTTTAAGTAGTACAAAATAAAATTAACAAGAAGTATCTCAACCATACTCCCCAAAAAGTGTGTTTTGATTGCCACGAGACTAGAAGAATCTCATGCAGTTTAACAAGTTCGAGCAGGCCGAAGACCAAAACAGTACAGCAACCCCACCAAAAGAAACCATTGAAAAGGACTAACACAAGATGCAAGAGCAGTAGCTTTCGCTTTATTTGTCTCTCGGTTTATTTATTTTCATGGACTGAATACCTTTAATTTGTGGATTCACTTTATTAGTACTTTTGGCAACTCATGCCGCCTTTAAAAAGAACTCGAGAACATAATTAGAACATGAACATTTATTAACAAAAAAGTTGGAATAAATAAAAGCCCAAGGTGATCAATATTTGATTGATTGATTGAGAAGGGTGCATGCCCTCTCTCCATGCATGGACTAGTTGCTAGATAAGATAAGTTTGGTTTTGAAATTATGTTCCATATGCTCTTAGCAAATCTTGATTGATATACTCTATTTCGATTTAAAAAAAAATTAAAACAAAAACATGTAAAATTAACAATAAAGTATAGTTTTTGTAGAGGGTGCCTAATCTATCTTTCCCCATATTCTCTCGAGCATAGTTTGTGTGACAAGTTTATCTGGCTTGGTAACAAAGAACTTAAAATCTAGTATAACATGATTTAGAGTTTGAAGTCGAGGAACTTAAAATCTGTATAACATGATTTAGAGTTTGGAGTCAGGAGCGATTATAATTCTTGTAAGAGTGCAGGATAATCAAAACTTTACTCAATCTTTTGAGCCACAAAATACGCTTTTCGGGAAATAAAATTTTCTCGGATACAAAAAAATTAGTTTGTGTGGCAAGCTTCTTTTGCTTTTAACCCCCGCCGGAACATCTCCCGTGAACAATTTGTGGAAATAAAAAAGACTGGATTCTGGGATTGTCTAATAAATTCATCACGACCAGGAGCATTTTATAGTCCCATTTATAAAGAATACATACGAGACGCACAGCAGACATCTTGTCTCATCGTTGTGCATGCACAAACTTCTCAAACTAAGATATGCCTAAGCCCGTCCGGGTGGTCGTTTGGAGTTCCCAGTTCTCCTGAAAAAAATGAATATAATTATTATAAAAAAATATATTAAAAAACAGAGAGAGAGAGAGAAGCATTGCAACGTAAATAAAGAAACCCTAATCTTTTCCATGCATGCTTTTCAGGTAATTAACCATTAATTGTTTGTAATTGTATTCATATATATATAATCCGTCGATGCATGTAATTGGCCAGCGTTTACTGAAAAAGGAAGCATAAAAAGAGTAAAGAAAAGACACGAAGAAAAGGTTAATTTAAAGGCCTCGTAAATGTGGAGAACAAAGTGAAATGTTTCTTAGCTTTGAATAAACAAGTCTGTGGGTGACGATGGAATAAAGTGAAGACACAGACTTTATTTGCCTTTAATTTTGTAATTCAAACTTGTATAATTAATGTCTCTATTATCCCTGCGAACCACTGGAGATCAATGTAACAGTGTGTGTGTGTGTGTGTGTGTGTGTGTGTGTGTAGTGAAAGAGATGATGACATATTTATCTCCTGTTTCTTTCTCCATGCGGCTTGTTCTTTTTTGCCTCTTGCAGGAGCATATAATAATATAAAATCCCATGGATTATCGATGATAAAAAAAATAAAATAAAGGACTGTCTCTCTAAATCTAATTTAGTTTAGAATTCGCTTGTTAAAGTTGAGCACCCTATTAAAAATACAAGTTTTAGGGTTTAAAGATTGCCCATCTCGCCTGTGCATCACATAAACAAAAACACACTTATTCTTTCTAATTTTATATAAAATAATGGATAATTTTCACACAATATAATAAATTCTGTTCATCAACAAATTCTAGCCTGGCTGATATATAATAATTATATAGGAAATTTTTGCTTAGTGATAATTAATAAATATATAGTATACTAGCAAGTTTTGAAAAGTGAAAAATAAATGAAAAAACACATACATAAATGCAAAACGTAGATTATCCATGAGGTTTCCTTGAGAGAAACAGTGTACGTACGTACGTACCTATTGTGAATAGGATCCGGTCCGTTCGGAACTCTTCTCTTGCTCATCATGTAGTTGAGATCCAACTCCGAATTGTAAACAAGCTTCTCTCTTCCTATCACTTCCTTTTCATGATCATCTTTCAGGTCATTAATCTGAGTGGCCTGAGCACTAGCTAGCCTGCTGGTTGTCGTTTCGGACGTTGCTCCACTTTCCAGGGCTCCAACCAGCAAAAGCAATACAAACGACAACGTAGCGATTCCCCCGAGCAGCACCTTGAAAGACAAAAAGCAACTGCTACCGCTACCACCACCACCCATGTATATGATCTTGTCTTAACTTGTCCCTGTATAATTTCTTCCCACCTAGCTTGCAGGTACTTGTCGGGGTTCTGACGAAGAACAAATCAGACGAAGATCAGCTGTACTTTTGCCTGAGGGACTGGGCTGGGCCAAGAATTCTTCTTCTTCTTCTTCTTCTTCTTCTTCTTCTTCTTTAATTTAGAGGGGTTCTTACTTTGAGGATTAGGATGGGTTAGGGTTCTTTATAGGTTGGAGCGATTCTGGTGCTGCACTTTCTCGAACGTTGAGAGGCAGAGAGAGAGCGAGAGAGAAAGAAATAGGCATCTTTCGAACACTACAAGGAGGGAACGTACGCCTTCGATCACTTTATAGTTTATACTCATACTGACAATAAGGTACCAATACTCTTTAATTTCCTTTTTCTCAACCAAAATCTTAAATTGAGATATATAATTTTGATTATTGTATAGCATACGACTTCGAAAGTTAAAGCACTTTGAGCTTCAACTTGTGTAAATATTATTTTGTGTTTATTTTTTATCAAATAAAATAGGATGATAAGAATTAAACTCGTGACCGGTGGGTCAACAAGTCTCTAATACCATGTCAAGGAACTATCTTTTCTAAAAATTTATAATAAGATTTCAAAATATAATTTATATTATTTTATAACATAATATTGTGTATTTTCACGCAGCTATATACCTTACCATACCCATTAATTTAGTATCAGTATATCTTTATAATATTAATAATAATAATAATAATAATGATGATATTAACAAGTAGGATAGCCCTTCATTTGCCCTCATCCCTTACTTCCTATTGGGAGAAAGGAGAAATGAGTTTGAAGCATGTGTGAGGGTAACATAAGAATCCGCAGTTGCCATGGATCCTATACAACGTACACGTGCTGCATAGTGGCAGGAATCACCCTTCATTACGTAAGGGACCAATTAAGTTGAGGTTTAATTTTGCATCAAATCTAAAGTGTAGGTTTTAACAATATTTCTTATGCAAACTATCAAGCTAGCTGCATCATAACATTTGTTTATATCTCAAAACACCTAGGTAGGATCAAATCTTTTTTACACAACTAATATAATTATTATGACATCTTTTATGACAGAAATACCGATGGAGTTACCAGCAGATCAATAGATATAATTACAATGAAATTCAAAAATCTATGAAGAATGATGAGATGACACTTACTGACAAAACTACCTATGAATTTACCAACATAAATATTTTATCGGTAAAACCATTGATGATCATTTATTTTATGACCTGACCCTCCTCTTCCCCTCTCCTATTTCTCATTCTTCCTTCTGTATTTTTTCCTTTGCTACCCCAACCACCCTCTCCCCTCAATTTCATCACATTTCAACCTCTCACTCGCAACAAATCTAACAGCCATGACACTAAGTTTATGAGAATTTATGTTCTTGTTTGATATTTTTTAGGATTCTTCGATTTAAGTAAGAAAATCTACCATACTTTTTTTGAAATTTAATTTTAACATGTTAATTGTTTTTGCATATTTTTGAATTACATTGATTTTGTTTGGGTGTTTGTTGTTTCTTTTATAGTTTTTATCATATAAATTTATTGTATGGATTTGTGATGTATTTGTTTTAGATTATGTACAATTTATTTGTTTAGTTAATGTACTTAATTAATACATAATTATTATATATAGGTTTGATATAAATAATGAGAGGTCATTTGTGGATGTATTGTGTATCATCCCAAAAAGAAGAGGAGAGTCGGGTCATAAATTAATTGTTTTCAATACTCTCAAACATAGTATATCAATTGTTTTTAATTAATAATAGGTTTATTCTCAATAAAATTCTTTAATGACAATTTATATATATATAAATTGTTATCCATGCTTGAACTCATACATTCATGAAAATTCCCCTTCTTACAATCTCTTCCTAAACTCAAAACCAAGACAAATCTAATTACAGCATTGTCCAAAATCTCAGAGGATGTGGGAATATATTGCAAGCTAAAGCATGGAGCACATCTTGTCTTATCCAATCCATTTGAATCTCACAGTGGAAACCTAAAAGTTGTGTGTTTCGAAGAATCCAATGCTTCGCTGTAGTATATAGCTTCTTATTGAAGGTACGGACTGGCAGAATTCAGTGTTTATGGCCTCAGATGCTGCACATGCTGTGGCTCCATTACTAATTATAAGTTAATTAATATAAAGCTAGCCATGAGAGATTATGGAACTACGCCGCCTTTCGCCATTTTCTTTTCCAGGCACGATAATTCCATTACCATTTCAGGTAAAATGTCGACCATTTTGAGTGACTGAGAGTGGTTCTTACTCTTTAGTTGCGATTTTCTAGGGTTTTGTTATATATTCTCTTGTTGAATGTAGACATTGTGTGCAAGTTTTATATGCTTCATTCAAAATGTGCTGTAAAGTTTCTTCTCTTTTGAAAAATCGTTGTATATCATCAATGTTTTCAATTGTGGTTTAGATATCATGTTTGAGTTACATGTACATTTAAAAAGCAATTTTTGGACATTCTTTCTTTGTATCCGAGAAAACTCCATCTTTTCTAGACTTTTTGCGGGTCTGAGTTAAACGAGTAAAATCGTGATTGTCTCAAACTCTTACAAGATGAACATAATCTGATTCGAACTCGAGACCTGCAATGTAATTTCGAGACACGTTATTGAGTTAGCTTATAATAAAGACTATTTAAGCCACCTTTCTAGTAAGTTTATTATAAGCTAAATCAATACATTATATATAAGATTATAGTGTAAGATTTTAAAAACTTTTATTTTGATTATGTGCAAAATAGCACAAGATCCACTATAACAAGATCTAGGGCTCAAAATCCATTATCTGCAATCTGACACCATATATATTGAATTTTTCACATTAAATGTTGGAAAAATACTTCTATTTTTTTCTCTCCGACCGATCATGTTAGAGAATAATATAAATCATATTATAGGGCCTTACTGAAAAGCTTAAATTTTTAGGTGAAATGGTTCTTTAACATGGTATCAGAACCTTGTTGACCTAGTGTTCACGAGTTCGAATCTCATCACACCCATTCTATTTGATAAAAATTAAGCACAAGGTGATGTGGGTTTGTGCATGTTTCAAGCCCAAAAGTCTTTCACTTGAGGTTGTGTGTTAGAGAATAATATAAATCATATTATGAGACCTCACCTACAAACTTAAACTTTTAAGTGAGATAGTTCAGTAACAGATCATCATATAACTTCATACAAATAAGTATCATCATGAGCATGGCATACAATATTAATGACTTGAAGCTTCCACGAGGTTCTTATAGTTTATGATCAATTAATCCTACTGATCAAGAGAGAAAAAAACAATTGTTGGGAATAAAACCCAATGTTTATTCTTGAGCGTCCTGTTGTGCAAAACAATCCAGGTGGCATCCAGACAGGCAGTGAAATCGGTCCATGTCACTAGATTTCTCTTTATCTTTGAAGATATGTTTTGGAAAAGCTACCACCTTGATGGAGCAAGAATCACCACTATACTATTTAGAGACAAAAATTGCAATAAAAATACAGACTTTATTCTTAACAAATTAATTCTCTATCTGGCATCGACTCACCTCTCTTCAATGATTTTTACTTCATGATTCCTCACATAAGAACTTTGATATACGGCGTTTTTCTTATTTGTTTCTCTCAACGAAAAAATCTGAGAAAAAAATACCTAGTTTTATCTTTCATCTTCATTTCTAATGGAAAGTCTGAAAATGAATGTCTTGAAAATGAAAATGAAAAAAAAAACTCAAATATACTAGTTTAAAATAGATGAATATTCAAAATAATTTTGAAAATTTTCTGGTCAATTCATGATGTTTAAATATATCTATATACTTATAGGTCTAATATCTATATCATAATATTAATCATGAATTAAAAATCTATAAATTATTCAGATATTATTCAAATTCTTTTAGATTCCATAAACTAGTTATTAAATTTTTAAATCCATGCAAATACATTTTTTTTTTGATAAACTTGGTCATATTTGAATAAAACATTTTGTGTTAAAAAAGAATTTTTATCTTTTTATATATTTTTTTCTTTTTTACCATCTATTTGAAATGGTGAGCTAGCAAGTTAACAGTTGTTGAGGGGGTTGTGTCAGCCGTGTGGGCAGCGCTGCGGTTCGATGGTTGTAGGATTTTGTTCTTTTGTATGGGAGTTGAGTTAATGGGTCCCCTCAATGGTGGCTAATTGTTGCTCGATTTGTTGAGGCTCAGTGTTTGGTCGGCGGTGACAATGAGGTGAAAGCTGGGCAGGTTTGCCATTTGTTGGTGGTGCTCGGCTGTTGGTGGATAGGAGGGATAATGAACTTTATGGGTTATGGTTGGAACATAGAGAAAGTGAGAGATGGTTGGATTGTGGATGATCTGTGTAGAGAAGAGGGCAGGTGGTCTTTTGTGTTGTGTGGAGGGAGTGTATATAAAAATAATTTTTGACCCCTCTAAAATTTCTTCTTTCCTTTTTATGTTTATGCTCTTATGACCCATGTGGTGAATATAGTAAGTTAATAGAAATTAGGCTAAATGAATTCAACATGCTATTATTTAAAAATATTGTTTTAAAATTATTATTTTGATTTTTTATAAGTTTAAATATGCTTTCATTGATTATTTGAATTTCTTTTAAATATGGTCGAGTCAACCCCATCTAATTTAAAAATTTTGTAACTAGAAACACATTAACAATACCAAGATGTTTTTCTAATATTCAACAAAAAATCAATTTTAGTCGTAACATGACTAATGACAATCTAGTTTTAGACATGACAGTTAAAAGATTAACATACACTCACTATATTATTTCATCCAAGACCTAAAAATAAAACCCCCGTGTTAAATCATAATAAAAAAAAAAATCTACACTTCAATCTATCCGACCGGAAAAATTATGTGAAGTTAGGAAACAAAATCAGCTCGCACCACCAAAATTGTCATTGTAGTTAAATTTGAACCAATCAGCTGTACATTAGTTATGACCCTTAAAAACCTAAGAAGCTCCTCAAGGAACATGTTTAAGGTAGATCCAAAAAAAAATAAGATTGAAGAGAACATAACACGGCTCTAAGCAGACATGACAGATCTAAATTTACAGATTACTAAGATTGAACCCCCTTAGATATGGAACCTAGAAAAATATTTGTACAATAACAACAATATTAGTTCATTTAGTTCCTTTTGGGCGTCTTCGGTTTCGACTTCATGCTGGCTCTCCGAGCAACATCCCATGCCTTCTGCGGGGCATAAACACCTAGCTGAGCAGCAAAAAATGACTCGTATCCAGGTGAATCAAAAGCAAAGCCAGTGTGTTTTGATAGTTCTCGTGGTAATTGAGATATGGCGTAGCTCCTTTCTTCCTGTGGTGTGAGCTGGCTCCCAACCTCCAGTAATCCTGCCCTGGTGTTGTCATCAGGCTCGTGCCTGTGAATTTCCTGAATAATCTGATAATCGTAAGGGAAGAAACATCTTTGAATCCTGTAAACAAGCAAACCAACAAACAGCTGAAACAAGAAGGAAATGTCCAATAAAGAAAGTGCTTGGAAATGCAATTGGTTGTTAAAAAAAATTATGAAGCTCTTCAAGCTACTCCTGAATCTTACCCTTGGTAAATGAAGTCGCCAAGAAGTGCAACAACAGGAACAAGGAGAGCCGAGAGGTAGAAATAGATTGTACTCATCAACACAAATATGACGAAAAAAACATTTTCCTGCGATGAATGAATGTAAGGAGAGCAAGTTAGCATGTATATATTTCCATAATTCTAGAGAGATATAATAACCCAAGAGAAGCGATGACAATGACTAACCCGTAAAAGAGAATATACAAAAATGAACAAGAACCATGCCAAAATGCTCCCTCCAACACTAATATAATGCCATCTTGTAATTGAATTACACATCATCAGGAGACGCAAGTTGACAGTGATTACAACACAGGTGAAGGCCATTGTGCTGATATCCCATAGTCCAAAAATCTTGCCTGATGAATTTTTACCACCGGCACTGGAGATGGTCACAAAGTGATAGAAGACAAGCGATTGGTACACAGAAGACCAAGCCCAGGTGATCACAACTCTCCACTTGAAAAACACATTTTTTATTCCCTCCTTGTACAGTTCAGGGTACTTCTTAGAAAGGGATGCACTGACATCCTGGCAAAACAAATCGAGTTTCAACTATGAAAAAGAAATGGAGTGTAGCTAAAAAAAAGAAAAAAAAAGCATCATATCCCTCAATCTGAATTACCAAAACAAAATCAGAAGTCCCAACCAGCTATGTTCGTTATTCAGTTGCCACTAAATTTCAAACTGGTATTTTGGTTACTAAAGTCTGGTTATATTAAAAAATCAGCTTTCTATTTTTTTTAAAAAAAAAACTTTTTTCAGTCTGTTCTGGACACAGAAAATAAGGAGATGAACCAACCACCTGATTTTTAACATACATGCATACAACAGGATGCTTTTCATTTGGACCTTTACTAAAACAAGAAGCCAAATCTACTAGAAACCCAAAAAAACAAATGAACTGAACAAACTAAAACATTAGTTATTATCAGTTCCAAGCAAGTATTTTTACTTCAGTTTGGATTGTTTCCAAATTTTAGAAATGCCACCAAATGATTAATTTCATACACCTGATCCAAAATAACCACATGTGGTTGAACAGCTGAATCAAGAACTTCTAGTCAAATAAGATTTGAAAGGAAGAAGCACCTTATCAAAAAGCCCGACAATGATCACCGGCAGCGCTGTGAATATGACATTATACAATGACTGGAACCAATCATCATAGAATCTTTGACCAGAAAAACCAGTTTGAAAGGTGAACCAAAATTGTGTCAAAGTGAATGTAAGATTCTTGTAAAAGAAGTATGTAATGACCTGCAATAAAGAAATATCAGGAATGTTATCGCCCAGTTAGTTTTCACAAAATCTAAAATTTTGTAGAACCACAGACCTTGCATATTCTAAGATATGACCACCGTCCATGCACAAGAAGTAAATCTGTAAGAAAGCGAAACTGAGCAATTGCAAAGTCACTGGCCATCACTGCTTGCATCCCTTCCAACCCACTTATTCCAACACCAATATGTGCAGCTTGAATCATGCTTACATCATTGGCACCATCACCTATACTGAGTGTTATTTTACGTGCACCTTTCTTAACCAAACTAGTCACCTGCAAAATAAGTTCAAAGTTGTCAAAACCAAACACCAGGAAATGATTCATATTTCACATTAATAATAAAAAGTTGTGTATCAAGGGGCAATTTCCAGGTACAGAGTTGAAAGGCTTGGGTTCACAAACTCAAGATTGCATGTTCAAGTCTTGTGAGTAGCCACTTCAAACAAAAACTGCCCAAGGTAGGACTTTCTCTAAACTTTACATCCTTTTCACTGTCTCAATAACTGGATAAAGGCTCTGTAGCTTGGAGAAACAAATTCACTTTCAGAGTAACTTTCCAAAAGCTTCTGTCACTCAGGATAGAGTTTCAGCAGCCATTCTTAGTAACCATAGAAAAACTTTATTCAGGAATAGCATCTAGTCCATAGCTGAAGCATCTTGTGTCTTAACAACATTTTACCACCAGTTAAAATGTCAAATGCAAGGTATTGAACTTAGTTCTAATGTTGCCAATCGCATAAGTTTTTCAATTCCAAGGATGCCATAGCCATTGCGATATCTATTCCCAAAAACAGAAATAATATAATTCTTATCATGCAACATTCTAGGACTTGACAATGATATCGAGCATAGCATGAACAGCAAAATATAAAAGAGAACAAACCCAGTACAAGCATCACATAGAAATATCTTCCACGATGAAGATCACCTGTGCTTTCTGTAAAGGAGAAACTCGGCAGCAAACAACTGAGTGACAATTCAAGCTCAAATTCAGCAACATTACTCGTAGAGTTGGGTCCAGTGCATACATCAAACACTTCCCATCTATAACAAGTGACAATTTTGGTCCAGATACAGTGCGTAGATAGTGTTGCGCCTCCTCAAGGCACTTCTTTAGTTCTTTTTTTACTTCTTCCTTTATAAAGCGTGCAATTTCCACTTGGTCACCCTGATAAAGAATTCAGTTACCATGATGAATGATTTAATGTTTCACACTGACAACAAGGTGACTAGGAAAAGCTGCTTACCCTGTCTTCAACTTCTCTAATTGCATCAGTTTCTGAACTGATAATGAACTGTTTCATGTCATTATTAATCAAGTTGCAAGCTGCATGAATGATTTAGCCACAAAGAATTCAAGAAACTGAGAATGAAAAATAAGGAAATAGCACATATCTCAATACAAAAATAGAGGAAATCGGTCCAAATGATTAACCACAAACCATAAGCTATATTTATTGCTGTTTCCATCTTGTCCCCTGTTAACACCCAAACCTTAATTCCAGCTCTAAAAAGTGTTTCAATGCAAGCTGGTACTCCTTCTTGAAGCTTGTCTTCTATAGCAGTGCTTCCAATCAAAATAAGATCCCTTTCTACAAGTTCTGCCACCTAAGCAAGTTTCAGAATTTATATGTGAGGATGAGTTCAAATGCATCTAAATAAAATGTGGTAACAGATTTAACAATCCAATGACTCGGGGGAGAAAGAACTTGCTTATTGTGAGAAAAAAATGATTTGTTCAGGATTATGCCATTCAAAAATCATTTAGCAAGAGTTTGTAATGACATAATCTTATCCCATTCCATTTTATGCTGCAATAGTTGGAAACCCTATCGATTAACAAATTTCAAATATTCATTGCATAATAACAAACAGCGCTGGCATCTGGCAGCCTAACATTATCCCACAAGTCACTACAACACGAATAATAAACAAAAAAATATTTCTTGAAATACTACAAACATTTTTCACAAGGAGGATAAAACATGCAGCTTTTGGTGGCCAAAAAAACAAGCAGCTATAAGATACTCTTTAATGGCAAAATATATGTATATAACAAGTGTTTGATGCATAGAGTATAATGTGAAAGATGATAAAACTAATGATCATTCATTTAGTTTCACTGTCATTTGATAAAACACAACCCCGCCCAGCAACACCAAACAAAATCTCCAAACATTAGATACCTCATCTAACTTCTTCTCACGATCTCTGAGAGAAGATTTAGCTTGGATAAACTTCTCATTCCAGCTTTCATATGTATCAGGACTCAAGTCCCTATAGGCAAGGCAAAGGGTACGTAATCCAGCAGACCCAAACTGTTCCAAATGTGCCCTAGTTACTTTCTTTAGATCATCATTTCCACCAGCCAATCTCTCATAAATTACAGTATCAGCACCCTGCAAGTAGAAGGTTTCTGGTCGGGTTATTTCATGTCAAATTCCAAAAGCAATGTTCATCTTATAAGAGAAATATTCAGAAAAAATTACCTTGCAGTATAGTACAAGTCTACCATTAGGATATCGACAAACGACGGACTGGCGCTTTCGTGTGCTATATTAACAACAATTGTTATAGTTAATGTTAGGGTTGTCAAACACAGCTTGTAAATGGAATATTGGTTGGTAGGAAGGATGTGCATTTACCTATTGAACTCGAGAACATTCAGAATTTCATAAGCCACATCTTGGATTTTACCCATCTTCTCCACATGAGATTCACGAACATGGATCATAGTAGGTGTGCGCCTGAGGAAAAACTGATTATTAGCCTCAACAATATTATTCAGAGATTTTGTAAGTGATTGACGCAAACACATTTTTCGTGTTTGGCTTCCTTTTTAAGCACAAAATAAAAATCACAATCACAAAACATAAGTCAACATCTGACAGTTATGCAGTCGCAGACCTGTAGAAGAAAAAACCAAAGTTCTTTGCAGCAGTAACTAAAGCAGCTTCATCAGGAGATGCAGCCTGGTATGTGATTTTCTCTGGGGACTCATCTCCTTCAGGAAGAACAGTGTGACATATAGCAAGGCATCTGAAAAATTCCTACAAAAGAAGAAAGAAATATGATTTGAATAACCACTCATTATGGATCAAGGTACATAATCCATAGCATGCTTACAAGCCAGCGTTCAAGTACCATGGATAAACAATTTAAAGAATCAGGATTTTTGACAATCCTCAAAAATAATCCTTGATAAGATGTCAATAGCAGTTTAATATTTACATCTTCAAGATTGCACTCATAATTTGTATAACAATGATAGAAGAATACCAAAAAAAAGAAAAGAAAAACCCTGACTTCAATCAATTTACTGGCAGTGCTTCGAAGCACCAAAAGCTATACCCAAGAAATCAAGAATAAAAAAAGGCAAAAGTCAGTGAATCATGTTTCTTCAATCCAAGCAAGAGGAAAAAAAATTGTAACTCTCATTTTCAAGAGCATGAAATATTTTCCCAGTTACATTCTTATGTGCAAAAAAGTAGAACTATCTTTATGTCAAACCATAAATAACGGTTTCATATAAAAAGTAGGCTAAACAATCAGATATAAAAAGCATCTGAGGCACTGTCAACCCATGCAGCAACAATCAAAAATTCTTATAAGAAATACACAAATAACCAGGAGAAAAAAGAGACCATTATGATGAGAGTGCCAGAAACAAGAACCAGGAGTACTGCTTTCAACAAATAGTTCCTACTGAAAATACTCAACACAAGGCTATATGCTGATAAGAATTACATTCACATAGATAAACAGAAATTGTATTGTAATCCTGCTGATTAAAAAGCTACCTTGCATGCATCAAAGTTGGGTTCATTCCTCCAAGCTCCTCGCATAAGCCTATGATCATCAAAATTAAACCCCTTCTCATGAATTGCAGTGGATGATTTCCGCACCTGTAAAAAATTCAAAAAATATTGAGATGTTCCTGATTTCCACAGCTGGAAAATGATTAAAAACTGGTAGGAAGTAAAACATTTTTGCTCAAATATAACTAGTGTTTTTTCATAAATTGAAAAGGAACACATACTTCTTGAACTTTAATGCCATTCCGTTGTGCTCCTCCCAGCTCTGTTTCAGTGACACCAGATCCATAAACCTCTCCTCCGATTGAGCACTTAAAGAACTCCATTAAATTTCTTGTTAAAGTTCCAGTTTTATCTGAAAAGATATATTCTACCTGACAAGGAGTCGTCAATTCAAAAATTCTCATGAGGCATAAAGTGAAAAATAAGAAATTACAAAGTTCACAACAGCAGTCCTCTGTCACAATACGATGTGCATAGAAATTTACATATTGATGACAATGCCGGCAATAAATAAGCTAGCTGAATGCATAAACCATCAGTTTACCTGTCCAAGTTCCTCATTCAAATTGGAAGTCCTAGCCAATGCTGGGGTGTTAGTTTCAGCATGGTACATATGTAGGTCCTTATTGATAAATTGAGTGGACTGAATAAATTTAATCATCTGACAAAGAATTTCAGACGTTATCAAAAAAGGCACATTCAGCAAGAATATACTATAGCAGATGAAAATGGTCATAGCCAAGACACCTACCTCGATAGAAACATATAAAGAGATGGGAATTATTGTCGAGTATAAAGTGATTAGGGTAAACAAAGTTAGAGCTGCAACCTATATATCCAACAAGAAGAGAGAGAAATGTCAGCGAAAAGCCAAAAAAATGCATAACTGAAGCAAGATTTATTACCGCAAATCGGTTGCCAGGGTTGAACTCTGTAGCCACAGCTTTATCCAAACGTAGATAGTAATATTTGCGGTTTATGAATATGCCACTGCAGAATTTCAAGAAGCAGGAAACATTATCTAATGGCGCAATTCAAAAGGAAGAGGAATAACAATCTGATAAAAACTCTTAAAGACTAGCAAACACCATACCTCCCGATAGCTCCGATGAGGCACATAATGAAAAGCGTTGCAAAAAGAGCAAGTATAAGTTTGTCAAGTTTCCTCTCCAAAGTACTCCTCTTGGAAGGAACATTCATGGAATTCATCATGACCTGTGATCAAATCAAATCATCATAAAGCATGAGTAAAATGAATCAGTAAAGGACACAAAATGGAAGGTACCAACAAGTTAAAAGTAAGCATGACAAGATTTTGTGGAATTATAACATATTACATTTGCATAATTTGATAATAAAAGTTGTTTCTATTCCTCAAAGGAAAAATGTTCCAGAAAGAAAAGAACATTCATTCAGCCATTGGGAATATTGGAACTTTTCATGCTTCCAATCATTGAATCTTTACAGTTCTAACTTTTCATTGAGGATAGAAATGAGAAAGTCTTGGACAGGTCTATTTTTCTTAAAGACCTTACCCATATTCAATATTCCCATTGATTCATTCCCTTTGGCCAAAGTTGTCTGAAACCCCAGGTTCCATCCAAGAATAAGGCATTCATTAGGAAGATTTTTCTCAAAATAAACAATACTAACATGTTATAAATGAGAAGACCCTTTAAAGCATTGCTGCCAAACTTTTATGTTGTGTTGAAATTAGTAGGGACTCACATATCTACCTTCATTTTTCATTGTATTGCCTTTTTGTTGTTGGTAGTAAGCATTGGGTTATCACAGACAGTGATAGAAGAAATATGACTACACCCAAGAGGTTTTGGGAGAGGGAAGAGCAGCAAAATGTTATGGTAGTATGCCACTTTTGCGGTGTTCAATGTGTGAGTGATTTGGTCTCTTATTGAGAATTCCCAACAATAATTCTCTTTCCAAATGCAAGTTTTATTTGACATTTGTTTTCTTAGCTTCTTAAAGAGTACTCCATGCTCCTCCATGTAGATTTCCAGGTTTTCTTTCTTGGACATTCAACAGGAAAGGTACTTTCTGATATAATTTCTGTGCCTTTTCTTTTGAAGAATTTTTTTTCTTTTTCCTCTGTTATCTGATCATAATAAAATTTCCTTTATTAAGAACAACGAATCTACTACCCCCCATACATTGTAGAAAAAAATGATAACTTGAGTCAGGGCTTGCAGTCACAATGATATAGAATTACTTTTCTGAAATCTATTGGAGTTATATCAAGGGCCACAAACAAGGAAATCCACATGCATTTGTTACAAAAGTAGAGATGCAACATGGGTAAGCAAGGATTAACAGAACTGCAAGGCAGTTTATAAATAACAAACCTTTGTTTCATGACCTGTAAAAATAACAGCACCAACAATGTACTCGGTGTTCCTAAGACTACATCCCTGTAAACACAAGATGTGTGGTTAATATGCAAATTCAAGATTAGTTACTGCACTGAAGAGTGCAGGAAGTCACTGATAAAAGAGATTTACGAAAATGGATATTTTCCATTTGTTTTCTTTTACATTGAGGATCATGTAGCACTTATGAGAAACATTTAATAAATATATTCTGTCTGAATTCATAGTAGAGAAAATATAGGAACATAAATACTAAGATGGTGTCTAAGGAAGAAAAAATTAAACATACTCTTAAAAGAATTTGGTTTGGACTGAGAGGTAACGTTTGCTTTTGGAATATCAGATTCCCAGTGAAGGTGTATAATGAATTGTTTGGCTGCTCACACTGCATCTCACCTGCACTAACAAAAGGAAGACTTGTAAGGTAATTCACATGATCATGCTCAAAAAGTGGAATTTAAAGCATAGGGGAAAGAGAAGAAAAATATTGCTTAAATGACAATAATTCATGGCAGTTTTAAGCGATATAAATTAGCATATGGAAAAATCATGTAAAAATTTGTGATACCAGCCACTATAAGTAATCAAAATACAGAAGAGCTACTGTAAGCCATCCACTTCATATTAAGTCAGGATTGTTGTACAGCCACAGCACGAAGTGTGAGATATAGAGCTTGTTTAGTATTGTTTGTTAACAGTTGCTTCTTCAGGTGTTTTTCACTTGAAAATGCATCGAAATAATATTTTTTTTCATTTTTAGAATTCAGATATCAACAGATCAAAACAATCTGAAAACACCAAAAAATGAAAAATTTAAAGAAAAAAAAATTCAGTTGTTTTCAAAAGCACTTTGAAAAGCAAAAACAAACAGGTTCATAGAGCTAGTAATTTGAGACAAGACACATCACAACATGAATATCATGCATTGTGCTCTAAAATGTAATAACAAGGAGGGCAAGGAGAAGTCTATGTTTGAAAAAACAAAATTAATAATCTACCAAAAATAAGATTATCGATGAGCTTAAACTAATGGGGGAGGGGGGAGTTTAATTTCCAACATATAGCATTTGGAAACAGTATCTATGGCTGAATGGCCACAGTGACACCAACTATGAAGTTGTCATGGACATTGAAGGACACCCTATCTGTCAAAGAATCATCTCACCTAAAAGCTTAAGCCGTTAGGTGAGGCCCGGAATATGATTTATATTATTCTCTAACACTATCTACTCACTACTTGCACCCTCTTTGGTAAAAAAAAAAAATAACAGCAATGAAGCATCAGGTGATTAGCTATGTTCAAGACTTCTTGACTTCATTCAAAGAAGTTTCCCGAGCAAGTAATTCTAAACCTTGAGCATGTAAAAAAACCAGATATGTATATTTGTGGGCTCTAAACAGAAAATAACCTTTAAATTCAGTAGCTTTATCAGGAGTCAAGTAATCCCATGTCCTTTCAAGTGCCTTTCTGATCTTCAAATTTGTTTCCCCATCCAAATTTGCAGTCTGAAAACAGAAGGCAAAATCAAAGACAATAAATAAATATATAAATGGTACTAGTTGACCAGTTCACTCTTTGAAGTTTCAAGGCAATGGTAAAGAAATAATGAGACCAACAGCAACTATTATTATTATTATTATTATTATTATTATTATTATTATTATGGTAAAAGAAAACCTCGATATAGCAGACACCATCTGCATTTGTACTTGCTAGGAAAAGCAGATCCGCAGGAAAGAATCCATCCTTCTTAACCTGTTATCAGTGCAAAAAAAAGCTTTAAAAACAGATAGTGGGAGAGAGAGAGAAGCTTTAAGAGAATTTTTTACAGGTGGTGATTATACTAACACCGGTTATTTTCCATATAAAACACATGTTAGTTGAGCCAATGTTGAATCAAAAATCCTATTGAGCAGTCAACATAAGAAGTCATATTTGGAAATACTGAATTGTGCTTCTATAGAATGTATTTCCATCTCTTACAGTCCCAACACAATCAGCATAACAGCAACATGGTGGCTGACAGTATGTATAACAGTCAGAATAGGCAACAATTTTACTTTGTCAAGGAACAAAATAATTAATGATCCAAGTTATGTGAAGCCTTATCTAGTTTTGACTTGCGGCACCATTATAATGTCATTTAAACCACCTACTACCACCAAAAGAGCAGCAGAAGCAGTAAATCAACAACGAAATGAATGGGAAAAGGCCAAGAACAATAACACATCCATAAAACAATCTCCAACTGTATGGATTTAGCTGTATAGCCTTATATAGTCACCTTTGATTTGCATCATCATTATAATGTCACTTTAACCAACTACAACCACCAAAAGAACAGCAGCGGCAGTAAATCAACAAATGAAATGAACATGAAAAGGCCAAGAACAATAACATATCCATAAAACAAACTCCAGCTGTATGGATTTTGCCTAGAATGCTCCCATATAACAAAACTATTTCCTCCAAAAAGTAGCAACTCCGTAATGCTCAAACAACAGTATTTTTCATTACATTTCCGAATTCAATCTTTCCAATAAAACTTAAATCTGAAAATATTATAAGCCAACCAAGCAAAAGCTAGCTAACAATATAACAGGATGTGCTAACCAAAAGCACCAGGAAAGTTTCTTTTTAAATACACTCCTTTACTAGTCACAAACTTACAATAACAAATAGCAGTAAAATTGAAATTGGAAAACGTTGATACTATAAGGTGGCATAGCAACATTAGAAACTCTGTTAGAAAGTCGAGGACAATAACAGGGAGGTGACAGAAAGCACCCCTACAGAAACTCTGTAAATACCATAAAGAAGATAGTACTAGAATATTCTTCAAAACTTAATCTAGTCCTAAGGCACTATGAGCACTATCCATTGGAAAGCATAAAATTGCAGCACACTTGACCGAAACCTTTAATTTCAAATGACCTCTATCCTTACACGAAAGGGAGGTCAAGGAAGGATGATGACGATGAATAAAGTTATTTTATTTTTACAGTGAATAACAACAAACTCAAGCACACTCACCCTGATAATATCTCCAACCTGCAACTTCTTCCATGGTAAAGCCACCCACTTCTCATTTTGCAGCACGTCTATAAGAGTGTTGTTGATTACCATATCATTCTGAAAACGCTTCTGTTGAACATAAGTAAGAGGGAAAAAAAAGAATAGAAAGTTAGCATTTCTCCCAAAACTAACATTAAAAATGAAGAAGATACTACAGTAATTCATTCTTCAAACAAACAATTGTAAAAGGGAAATCAAAAGGCAAAGCTTGCAAACCAATACAACCATGAATAATACTCACCCAATCCTCAAATGCCTCCTTAATGAGAGAGACAAGCAGCACTAAGCTCAAAGGAACAACATTTGTCACTGGATTGACAGGACTGCATCATCAAAGAAACCATGTAAGTACAATGTGTATACACTTTGGATGATAGAAAATGAAACAGAATTGAGCAAAATCTTGAGGACAGTTTTCAAGACGCCCGGCTGCAGTGGTATACAATAGCACATGCAGAGTATTAAGCGGGGGGGCGGGGGGGGGGGGGATCTTTCAATGACATTAACATAACTCAACAAATAGGAGATCAAAATTAGTGCAAGAAAATGTGAAAAGCCCCACTTCTGAATTAAAGTTAGATAACTGCTTCAGAAACTTGGTCACGCAGGAGCTTACTTGTAGTTGTTTCATTATTTTAGTAATTATGTTTTATTCCATTAGTTAGGAGTCATGTGTCTAGAATGTGAATTTATAACACTGCATGGCTAGGATTAGAAAGTTTCTATAGGAGTTTAATATAGACCTGAAATTAAAAGTTCTAACAGTAATCCTAGTACAAATATGCTGTAAATTAGATATACAGCCATTTTTATCATCAATAACTTGATGAACTTGGGCTTTCTTAAACCCTAAGTTCAGTACTCAGTTAAGACTTCTTTCCTACTTGTTTCTACCCTTAACTCTGCTGATCTATTGTTGTTTTTTTCCCTAAACTATACCACCTGGAGCATATCAAGTTGTAGGCCTAGTTTCCTCTATTCACAGGTCCCGAGAAGTAACAACAGAGAGTAAAAGTTTGCAAACTCGTGCAGCAGAACTAACTAGAAAATGCTAAAAGAAAATCTTTTTTGTATCTGTATACACGTGCATTTATGTGCATAATCCCATACAAACTAAAAGTTAAATTCGTGTCCAAGACAATCGCCTAGGGCATTTGCAGGACAGACTTTGCTCAAGCTACTGACAATGCAGGTCTATCAAGAACAATATCGATGGTTACAAAATCCGCAAGTTTGAAATAACAAGCATACCTGATTGGTGTCATTGATAAGATCGAGATCAATAGAAAATAACAATTAGCCACCCGCCTGAACTGCCAGTGTTAAAGCACGGAATTTTCAATAATAGAGGTCACCAAAAAAGGATTAAAAGAACCAACCTTATAAATTTTACACTTAACCAATTAAACTAACCTAAACTAAATTAAATTAACTCAAATCTTCTAAACCCTAAATTATTAAGCTTGAAACTAAAAAAAACGTATTAACCAATATAAATTATAATTTCTAACCTGTTCAAACAATCCTTTGGGTAGAAATGTAAGGAAGTTGTACTTGGTAGTTGATATTGAATTCCCCTGAAAATCATATCATATATTTAAAAATAACTAATTAAATTAAATGGAGCAGAACCGAATAAAAAAGAAACGAAACAAACCTTGAATCTGACAGGGAGATTGGCTTCGCGATCATTGCAGTAGATGGTGCGGTGACCAGGGGCCTGAGGCTGGACTCGGCCGAGTGTTACAGTCCGAGACGGCGCCGGAGTGTGAAAGCTGGAGTCGCGAGTCGTTCTCGATCTGGATCCCTTAAGCCTTTCCCATCCACCACTCATCTTCTTTCACCAGCCCAAAATTCTTTCTTCGATTTTTTTCTCAACAAAAAAATATGGAATCTAGAAGTTTCTCTCCGTTCATAAGGAAGCAAGTGCACGTACGGTCGATGAAGCAGAGAGGAAAACAAAATGAAAACCCCTTCCCCTCCCTCTCCTCCTTCGATTCTTTTTCCTTTTTTTCTTTTTCTTTTTCTTTTCTCTTTTACTATTTATTTTTGCAGTTACAGGCTTACAGCATCCAGCCTTTCCTGGTTATTATTGATTCATTATTTGATTAATAGTAAATAGCTAGATATTTGAATATAGTTATATTTTAGTCCCTCTTGTTTTGAAATTACGTTAGCCTCTAAACCCTTCTTAACAACTAAATTTAAAAATTAGTAGATTTCAACTTTGACTCTCTATCACATAGATTGTCAAGCTCGAGCTTATATTTAAGATAAATAAAAAATAATCATTTACTTTCTTAGTTTATAATATCAATTTTTGTTTTTTATATAAACACCGAGGACTAATAATTTAATGCAAAGTCTAGAGACTGAAGTATAATTTAATCTTTTAACTAGTTAATTTCCAAAACTATTTGTTTTCTCACTATTTTTTATGAGTTTTTCTTATTAGAGTTTGTTGTTTTGTGCTTTAAAAGTGTGTTTTTTTAAATAAATTTTTCTATTTTTCTCTTTACTTCAAATTAATGTTTTTAATAATTTAGATTATTTTAATACATTAATATCAAAAATAAATTTAAATATTATATATTTTAAATAAAAAATATTCTAAAAAACAAGCTCTAAATCACCGCCCAAGTTTTCTAACATAAAATTTCAATAAACAGCATGATCTCATGGAACTATTGGATTGCTTAATCGTGTCAATATTAAAGTCAGACTTTACGCGCAGTTTGGGCGCGTTGACAGTTACGCGGAGCCGGCCCTGGTGGGAGTGGCATTGATTTGGTTGGTAGATACACACGCGACCATTAGGACGGAGTCTTTTATAATGGAAACTTCTATAATCGAAGGCGTGGAAGTTATTGAACGGCGACGGCGCCGTTTATGAGACATCTCGTTGAATTTTCAGTCGTTGGCCGCGGGTGGGACGTGTCCCTAGATTGTGGAGATAAGGATTAGTTGAGGTAGTTATAAGACAGAGGGCCAACGTTTCTTACCGGAGAAGTTTTAATTTTTTTTGGAGTTTGTCTGTTTGCACAGTATCCTTGTAAACATCTCAAAAGTTAAACAATTTTATTTTAGGTTTTTAATTGTTATTAATATTAACTTTTTTATTATCTTTAATTATTACTAGTCAAATTAAGTAAAAAATAAAAGAGATCAAATGTTTTGTACAATGCCCATACAGGATGTAAAAGGTGTGTTATTCGCTATCAAATATGTAGTCCCTTCTTTTAGTGTTTCGTATTTTTTTCTTCAATTGTGGTTTTTTTTCTATAAAAAAAAAAAGTTCATCTATTTTCATTGTGGCCAATTGTTGGTTAACGAAGGGAGGAATATGAACTTTTCGATTTATTTATAATTTTGTCATTAATGGGTCCATATATTGTTTTATATATTTCCTCTGGTTACTAGTAATTTCACATATTCTTTCAAAAATTCGATTGACCTGAAATTAAGGGTTTTAGATTGGTTTAGGATAAATAAAAAAAGGGAAAACAATGAAAAATAGAAGGATTTAAGAGGATTTAAAGAGAAAGAAAGTTGAGTTTAGTGAGAGAAACAGGAGATTGAAGAGGAGAGAAGAATTGGAATAGAAATTGAAAAGAAAGATTTTTTTTATTTCAAAACCATTGGGTAAAGTGTTATGCATCATGTAATTTATGTTATTTGAAGTTTGATTTTGTGAGGGGGAGAAATATGTAAGTCTTCTTCTAGGGGTTTTGAGAATTGGGGAAAATATGATATTATATATGATTTTGTTTAGTTAGTATATGATTATTGTTTATTGAGGGAAATCATGAAGAAGAAAAAAAGGTAAATGGGTTATATGCTAGGGAGTTTGCATGTGTTACTAAAATTAAATGTTCTAAAGTCAAAGTACAAGTTGTAAACTTGTGAGTTTACAAGATTTAGATATTAAGATAAATACTTGTGATGTTATATGAAATTAGATAAATTAAATAGGTTTCAAATGTTATAAATTAAATAATTTAATGGTTGAACTAGTGTTGGTTTAATGTAATATTTAGCAGAACTAATGTTTGGAAACACTAGGGAATTAAGTGTGGATATGATCATAATAGCTAAATTGTTACTATGTAAGATGATGAAACTTGAAAAGGGGTTAAAATACCAAATGACATAAATGGTTCATATATCTTCTATATGAAAGTAAGGATTTTTTATATATATAATTGGAAATATTTTGACTTAAATGGTGGAAGTCGTTAGCATGGTTAAATTATAAACTAACGAGGATATAAGCAGAATTAAATAAAATGTTTGAATTAATAAGAAATGAGTTATTTAGAGAAATTTTAAGGTTTTATGATAAGTAATTTCATAACACGGGTAGTGATTCATATGGTGAGTTGATGAAAATAACAACAGGGATCTCTCGTTTTAAAAATCAAAAGAGACAACAGGAGTTAGATCTTCAATGGAAGCAACAAGGTTTATAGAAGAAACGGGCAAGTCTCAAACACCTTCACTTTTTTTTCTTCAAATTAATGAATATTTTTATTAATATTTATTTTTTTTCTTTTTAGTTGTTGTGTTATGTTAATTAATGCTATTAGGCTAAGAAAATATGATTGGATGAGAATGTATCATGGAAGAGAAATTACCCTCTAGAATAAGTATATAAATTGGATTTGAATCACACAGTCAACCTATAAACTAAGAGGGATAGACATAGTTAGCTTAGGATGACAACTAAGAGGTTTGAATTAACTAGTTGGGTCGTGAATAAGAGACTATAGACCTAACTAGCCTTAGAATGACAACTAAGATACTTGAATTATATAGTCGGGCCAGAAGATTGGTGCTCTTGAATTTAGATATCTTATGGTGTTAATTAAAAGATTATGATTCCATGATATAGATCGTCATTCAAGTTGATTTGAAAAAATTATATGAGTTTTTTATAAGAAAGTTACAATCATGGATGAAACAAATAATATTGTCGATTAACTAGAGTTATTTATGATGGAAAGCTCGATAAAGGTTATTAAAAACAATATTGTTTTCCTTTTTAACTATCTTCTGTACAGTCTAACCATTAACCGAGCTTGGCTTCTCACTTTTTGTTGAAGCTCGATATTCATGGAAACCATCAACCATGGAAATTGGTGTAAAAATATATTAAAAATCATTTTTGATATTAATATCAAAATGATTAGAAAACAATAAAAAAACATCAATTTAAAACAAAATGATGCCCCAGCTTGGTTGGTTTGAGCTGGATGGTTACCATCAACAGAACGAAACAACAAACCATGGTTCATGATAATGGACTCTGTTTAGTGGTAGAATTCACCAGATTTTTTTTTATTATTGCTGTTATTTCTAGATAATCATAGCAGGTGGCGAAAATACAGGACAAACAATTTCTCTTACAAGATTAATACTCATTTTTGGAGGCTGTTCACGTATTAGCACAGACAAGAACAGGATGCCTGCTAAGAGATGTTGGAGTAAGAGAATCATTTTCCAACACAAACAAATGGAATGTTCAGACTTCAGATAGTAACATAAAGCAGCCTGATGTTGAATTGGAAATCTATCTGGTCTTCGTTTTAACCTAGTTGAGTATATATATTTTGACAGCCAGTGAAGGATGAAGCATTGGCACTTGTAGTTCTTATTGGTAATTGATGGGGATTTTCTACATTATGTTCTTTCAAAACCACCACCAACCTGCATATGCAGCCATTCCGGCGATGTGCCACGGCTGTATTCCCTCATGGCTTGCGATCCAAATGCCATGCCGGCAGTGTCAAAAGATTGATGGCCAAACTGCAATAAAAACAGATTTGTCGTGAGATTTCCGCTTCACAATACAAGGAAAATTGCAACATCTTTGCTCACTTTTTATTTATTAACATAATCCCAGACCTATACAGGCTCTTCACTCTTTTCCCTTAATGCTCCATGAAAAGAATCAAACTACACATCTAGAAATAATCATGTCTACCACTTGCAAGGTTCATCTACAAGAGGGTTTAATTTTGTGCTATGGTGATTCCTAAGCAGGAACAGGCAACAGAAAAAGGGAAGATTGCATAACCAAGCGTACATGCAAAGTTTGGTGAGTGGAGAAGCTTTATTTCCTACAAATATAATTAATAAACCTAACTAAAAAATATCAAAGGAAATATGGAGGGAGAAATCTAAAAGAAGCATAGCTGGGTTTACTATCCTCAAATGACCTACTGGGATAACACATCTCTGCTTTGTTTGAACTGCCAACCATTTTTTATTTTTATTTTTTACTCTAATTTTTTTAAAAAAAAATGGTGTTTTTAGATCATTTTCATGTGCTGTTGTCAAAAATGATTTTTTTAAAATAAAAAAAATATCATTTTAATGCAATTCTGAACAAAAAATACTTTCAAAAACAACCTCAACCACACTCCCAAATAGGCACTTAGAAATGATTGATCACCCATCAATAAGACAAGTTTGATGAACACCTTAAGATTTATTATATGCTACCCATAAAAGGCAGTTAAATGTTGAATTAACCCATCAAGTGTAACAATTGAACATAAAACAAGCATGGAAAATGCTGAGTACACTAAAATTCAAGTATGCTTAACTAAATACAAAACCAGGAAAAAGTGCTGGGACCTACATCTTTAGAAGCAAAGACTTCAATTTCAGGGTTCACTCTAGTGTTCACTGCTTCGAGCTTCATTGATAGAAACTGCAATTTTCAGTAATTTGTCGACTAGATATTAATGTCAGCAGAAATAAAAAGCGAACAAAAAATCTACAACTTGTTTCTGCAGTGAATCCAGTGTAAGAAATAAGAGTTCATACCTCAACCTGATGTTGTAATGATTGGATGTAATTGATAATCTCATCAAGGACCAGGGCCTTGCCAATAACCTGCATACAAGCATACGACTTTAGTCTAATTTATACAGAGTCTGGAAACTCAAGATCAATCTCAAAACATTTTTTTTATAATATAGCTTATATAGTAGCGAGTTCCAAACATCTGCCTTGTCAAACTTCATTCCAATAAATGTTAGAGTACTGGAACTTGAAACAAATCTCAAAAGTGTTCTTTCAAAATACTCCATAACTTTTACAGTAGAAAACTCGGGCTTGTTGCTACCTAAATCCCTGGCCTTGATTATTCTATCCTAACGTTTCCATTGACAAACTGACAACTAAATTTATTTCACAATATTTTCCGGCAAAACTAAATGAATAATGGAATAGAACTTCAAGTGTTTGCGGGATAAATAAATATGAGTTTTAAGGTAATTCCAGTACCATACCTTGTTACACCCTGGGACTAGATCCTGAAGAATTTTCATCCTTTCGCTTATCTTTTCTCTCCTAGCCTGTCCACAAGAAAGTTCTCGTAAGCAGAAGTCGTAGTAAAGGCATCTTCATTATTACTAAATTTCAGGGAGGATATAAAAATAAAGAAAATTACTCTTTCAGCTAGACTGTGGCTATCAGTAGCCTGACCCCTTCTTGCTCGTACGTGGATATAATCTTGTTTTGATGGCTCTGTTGGTTGAGTTTTGTGTTCCACATGCTTGCCTGAACTGGGTTCTGTTTCATCTTTAGAATCATGATGACCATGATGATCCTCATCTTTACTCCCTGATGTTTTAAACCGCTGGCCAACACAACGCTCCCAATTCAGTTCAAAGGTAAAAAAAAATAGGAACAGCCCAAGTCCTAAATCTCAAAAACCATTACTGATTCGGACAGATCAATAAAACATTATTAAAATAAAAACAAATAAATTAGATCAGAAATAAAAGTACCAGAAGCCCGTTGGCATTGGTATGGCCATTGTTAGGAGACAGAGTAGTGGGTTTTGAAGAAGAATCATCCTCAACATCCAAACCAACATCACGACGTTTCCTGACAGAAGCAGCTGCTCTCTGCTCCAAATTAAGTAAATCAAAGTGCCCTCTTCCGCCCCCGTTATTGGGGAATTGCCAGATCTCCTCCAAACTGCAGGGCCCTCCTTCATTCATCATTGCAGGCGGATCCATTCTTAATATTATTCAAATCCCAATACCAGTAGATGGGGAAAGAGAACGTGAGATAGGCAAAGTGATGGTGGTGGTGTGTGGTCTCCTTAGACAGTGGAGGTCGGTGCGCAGTGTGCTGCCACTGTTGCTTCCTCGGGAGTTGTAACTAAATAGTCTTCACTTGCTTACACTGGACGGAGTGAGCGTGTCACTTCCCTAGTCATGAGCATTTCTCGAAGCCTCCATTCTTTTCGAGTTTAACCTTTCCTTTCTTTAAACTCTCTCTCTCCAGCCTATCAACCTTTCATTATTTTTTTTCCTCACACCGCAACGCTTTCTTTTTTCCATCGATGTTCATCTATTTATTGCATTCTCTTTTTTAATGTGAATTTTTTTATCTAATTTACACGATTAATCTAATTAATTCTAAGCTATATAATTTTGTGTGATTATAATATTAGTAATTACATAAGTTAAACCTGAATTCATATAAAAAAAATTAAATTTATTAATCTCACTCTTACTAGTTTATCTACCACATGGTTATTTATTTATTGCATTTTGTTGTTTATGTCATTCAATGTCCTTGGTAACGTGACGTAGAATTATTTTAAAATTTTTAATTAAAAATATAATAATTTTTTAATTAGAAATATATTAAAATCAATATGTTTAAATAATAGTAAATTGTTAGAATCCGCTCCGGCTCTAGTTGATCGGATTGAATAGGTTAGGAATAGTAACTTAGAATTATATCATTTAAAATTTTAAAAGTTTTTTTTGGTATAAACACGCGGTGTCCCAGACGCTGGACTAGACTAATCCATGTTCGCACCGGGTGGGCCCCGAAGAGATGAAAGTGCTCCCCAAACAGTCGGCTCCATACAAGAGGAGGGATTGAACCAAAATGAAATTTTGGTTTAGATTAAGAGTTTGTTTGTTTTTATATTTAAAAGATACTTTTGAAAAAAAAAATAAGAATTTTAGTTTCTTCTTTATTTCAAATAATTTTTCTATTTCTTAGAATTATCTTGATGTACTAATATCATAAATAAATTTTAAAAAATAAAAATATATTATTTTAATATATTCAAAACAAAAATCATTTTGAAAATAAACAACTCTAAATCTCGTATCTACACACATATTTTTATCTTTCGTTATTTTAATTACTGTTTTCCAAGAACTTAAACTACTAGCTGTTTTTATTAGAATTTGTTATCAAATTTTTATGTTATTATAAAATGTAATTTTATTCAACCTTAAATAAATAACAAATATTTTATACTCTTTGTTTTTTAAAACAATTTGTGTTATATATTATTTACTATATTGTTGTTTCAAATTTTTTTGAGTTGATAAAAAATAAAAGTACATGTACTTAAATTAAAAAAATCGATATATTATATAATTAATGTAATTAACTGTTTTACAATTTTATTGAGCATTGCTATTAATAAGCTTAGTCCGGCCAATCCACTAATAATGTGCTATGATATACTTATCATCTTTGGGTTTATTTTTTTATTAATTTATCACTCTCATAATAATGTCTAATGATTGTTATTATTACGTGTATCATTGTGATGTTGAACAACGTTAAAGTTTCCCATGATCATGGTTATTGAGTTCTTGATCTCCGATAATCATGGGTTAGGAATGGATTGAGGACCCCACTTGTGCGGTCCATTTTAAAAGTTCTAACCTTACCCACCTTCTTTTTTTCATTAAATTTTAGTTTTTCTTTTCTTTTTTAAAACAAAAAAACTAGCATACACCCTCTAGATTTTAGAATTAAGGTGATAATATAATATATTCTTGATTAAACTGATTGTTGGTTCGTGTTGCACTATGAGTTTGATAAAAAAAAATGTAAAAAATATTGAAGTGTTGATAATATTTTTCTAGCAAGAAAAAATAAATCATATAGGAGCTAACCTATGTAAACTGATCAACTTAATAAGTGTAAAAATAACTAAGACAACTAATATAAATATAGTTTGACAAAAAAATAATCAAAGTGATAATTTTATTATTTTTTAATATTTAGAAGATAAAATATAGGATCGATTGCAATTAACTTGCCTAATACAGGTTAATTTTTACTTGATCTAATGTTGAGGAATCAAATTAAAAAAATTAACCCAAGTCAATCTATCAAATTCATGACTCAAGTCATGAAACTAGGATGAACTTATAAAAAATAAATCAAGACAATGGAATACAATTCTCAATCAACTCAATATTAAATGATAAAATTTAAAACAAAATATAAAATAACACGAGTTAACTCATCAAACCATTTATCTGGGCTATAAGATAACATCACAAAATGGAAAAAAAAACATGGTCAACCAAATTATACTGCCAACCTCGCGACTCAAGTCATGAAACTACAAAAAGCTCATATAAACAAATCAAAATAAATTATAAATTATAATTATCAAATAATACAAAAATATTATAAAACAACACCTACCTATATATAGAAACAAACTCATCATCCTCAATCAAACCTATATAATCCTAACTTATCACTAAACAATTGAAAACCACACATACACACAAAACACAACTAATGTTTGGTCACATGAATTAACAATATATATATAAGAGAGAGACTCGGGGGTTAGAAATCAATCTTCGAAGGTGGTTTAGGATGTCTATGGATTGCTAATACATATGAAGGTAGTCCAAAATAGTGGTGGCATGTTAAGGCTATTTTAAAATGGATGTTTGAATAGTGTAAAAATGGTTTTGGTTTTGGTGTGCACTTTAGCAGTGAAAGGCATTTTGGAGAGCCATTTCTTTTATATTATTATTTTAATGTAATGCAATTATTTTGTATATAATTTAATTATGCAATAATTATACAATTAATAGGAGTAAGTTATATAATTAAATAATTAGTTTTAAAAAACCCTCCAACAATATAATTATTATTTTTTTAATTATATTTAAATTTAAAAAATAAATTTAAATAAGACCCGCAATATTTGAATTTTAAGCTGCTTATTTTATGTTTTTCAAGTAATTATATGTTTTTTTATGGGTATTGTATTTGAAGTTAATTAATGTTATTTATCGTCTTTGAGTGTTAATAAAATTTAGAAAAACAAAATGAACATATTAACAAATAACCAATAAGTTCAAACATAATTAATTAAAATACATTCCATTACAAATAATTGAATCAAATCAATTATAAATTAATACCCCTATTTTTTATGCTAAATATTATTATAATAATTAATAATAATTATAATATAATAATAATTAGTATAAAACCCACCCACCCGCTTGTTCCCCTTCATCGCAAATTAAAAAAACCCTACCCATTTTCCTCTTCTCCCTCCAGCCGCCGACCCCTTCATCACAAATTAAAAAAACCCTACCCATCTTTCTCTTCTCCCTCCAGTCGTCGGCGACCCCCCACCCACCCACCTCCAGTCGTTCTGCGCATGTCTTTGTACTTTTATTGGCCACTACAAGTACGATGGGAAGGAGACCTTGTTGCGACAAGATTGGATTGAAGAGAGGAACATGGAGTGTTGAAGAGGATCAAAAGCTCACGAACTTCATCACGTGTATCCATTTTTCTTTCTTTTGATTTTCCTCCAATTCTTTCTGAGCAACGGAGAAACTGACAACACAAATCCATTTTTCTTGCTTTTGATATGTTGTTTTTCTGCTGGATTTTTGTTTTTGGGTTGGAGAGGAGAGGAAGAATTTGGAAATGGAGAGCGAGACAGTGGTGGAGATTGCAACGGTAACATTTCAACGGACATATTTTATTTTGCCTTCGCATAATTCATTTGTAGGAATAGCTCCCGGATGCCTCCAGAAAATGAAGAAGCCATTCTAGCTCTTCACTTGGCTCCTCTGCTGGAGACGAAATTTAATCCAAAAAAGCCAAATATTTGAATTTTTGGCTTTGGCTTCCTGGATGCCTCTGCTGTTGGAGATGCCTTAACTTCCACTTAGGCTTTAAATGTCAAGACAAAACATTTAAGAGTTGAAAAGAAAAGTGGAAAATAATAAATAAAAATAAATTAAAGAAGAGTCCAGATTCCGAATGAACAAATTCAAACTTGAAAAAAAAAAATTTGATTCTCGAAGAAGAATGAGGGGCAAAGAGATTGATAAAAAAAAACATGTTCTATTTTTTTTTCTTTTATTGTGTAAATCCAGTTTATTTACCATTTATTGTTTTCCATTTCATGTTATTTTATTGATTGATTCTATTACAAAAAAAATCTTCAATAATTATTAAGAGTTGTTTTTTAAATATTTTTTGTTTAGAAATATATTAAAATAATATTTTTTTTAAAAAAATATTATTTTTAATATCAACATATAACAATGATCTAAATACATTTAATAAAAAATAAAAAATAACTTTTTATTATTTTTTAAAACATAACCACAAATATCCTTTAAAACCCAATAATTTTACGCGAGAAAAAAAAGGTGCATGAAATGGGTTCACTCAAGTGGTAACTTTGCTTATCAGCATCAGCTTACCACATCCATGAGAGAACTGGCCCAGTTGATGATATACAACTTTAAAGCACAGGGTTTAATTCCTCACGTGCTTCAAAAGTCATACCAGCCAAAAAAAATGAAGTCAATGTAGATCATTGTATGAAGAGTGTTAGTATATGTTAGTCAATTGACCTCTGATCCACAGCAGAATTAATTAATTTTTTAAAAAAAATTAAAGATGATTTTATTTTATTATTGAAACAATTATAAATTGTCCCCCATTACCTGGATCATATTCTCTATTAGGTTTAAATTTAATTACACGACAAATAGATGCTCGTAATAACAAAGACACCTAACCAAACTTATAAAACAAGGGCAACCTAGTTACTCTAACGAACTTGGAAACCATACGAAAGGATAAGCAAAGGTTAGCCATAGAAAGCGTCTTCCGACCCTTTCCGGAGCAAGGAGGTTCCTCCGAAGATCATCATTATTTTCAGGCAGCATATTTTCAACGTGTGATTTTCTGGATCGTAGAAATGGCAGCCAGCGAAGCAAGAGAGAATCGTAGGGCTCTTCTGATAGAAGAGAAATCCCACTGTCTTTCTTGTGGATCGCTGTTGTCTTGCTAGTTTTGGAAACTACACGAGCAAAATATATACCGGATTCATTAGAACGCCAAAATGAATCACAGCATGCCACGTGCCAAATTACTTGAAATATGGTGGAGGCTCCGCTGTGTGCTCTTCTTTATGTCTGCAGCTCACATCAATGAGGCCATTCAGTTGATAGATTTGTTTTTTAAATTTTACAATGCGTTTTAAAAATTATTTTGAAAAAAATAAATTTATTTTTATTTTAAGTTAACTTTTTAGAATTTTTAAATTATTTTATTATGCAGATGTCAAAAATAATCTTTAAAGAATTAAAAAAAATACCATTTAAGTGTATTATTAAAAAGAAACGCAACCATACTCTTAAACAAACACACAATGTAAGTGTTGTTGTGGACTTTGTGGTTGTTTTTAAAAGTATTATTCTGCTCATGAAATATAACAAAATGATATTTTTTATTTTAAAAAATTATTTTTAATATTAATATATGAAAATAATGTAAATATAAATTTTAATTTAAAATAAAAAATATAAAAAATCCAAAATATTTTCAAAACGTAATTAGAATATATTTCCACATCATCAAACACGTATAATCTTTGTATTACGGTTTTCTCTCTCGCTCTCTTTTCGACTGATTGATCGATGGTTTGCTGGGATTTGTTTAATAAATCAAATAAAAACAATTATGATATCTAATTTCCAATTAATTTAAAATTGAAAAAATAAACTAACTTATAAAATATGCGATTTTCGTCATGCATCATTATATTTAATAAAAAAATTATTTTTAAATTTATTTTCAATTAATTATATGTCCACGTGTACATGCAATTTGTTTTCTTATATATCAAACAAAATATTTTTCCAAAAATAAAAAAATAAGGGTGACACGTGAGACTGGAATAATAAGTAACCATAATTTTGTTATAATTTGACAACAAAACATTTTTTTAAAAATCAAATAAAAACATCCTTAAAAAACAAAAGATTAAATGATGCAATTTTTTTTTATTTTAAAGGATTAAAAATACATTATGTTTTTTTATATAAAAACAATGTGTAGATCTACCCACACTTCTAGCCCATAAATGACCTGTTTGGGAGTGTGATTGCGGTAGCTTTTCAAAGTGTCTATCGTGCCAGAATACATTAAAATGATGTTTTTTTATTTTTAAAAAATTAATTTTGAAATCGGCACATTAAAATGATCTAAAAGATGCTGAAATATATTTATTTAAAATGAAAAAAAATCAAATTTTGTCCAAAAATTAGTGAAATCACAATGACAAACGGGCACGAAATATACCTGGACTAGGATCCGAGCTTTTTGTTTTTTCAATATTAACGTGGTTATCCTTTATTTTTAAAAATATTTAATGCACAAAACATGTTGTCTACTACCTTAGTTTTCAACGACATGAACTATTTAAAACTCATTGAAAATAACCATTTAACATCGGGCATGTTTAGGACTGAATTTTGAAAGTGTTTTTGAAAAGAATATAAAAAAATATTTTTATTTTTCGATTTAAATTGTTTTTAAGTGTTCATATAAAAGAAATTAAAAATACTTTTTGTGGATATTACAGTGGACTTTATCGACTAACTATTATCTTGCTGTATCCATCGACATAATTATTCTCTCCGTATATGTCAAAAACCTAAAGTGTAAAATGAAGGAATTGAAATTTTCAAAAAAGTACGAAAACGTGTTATTCCGACAAACATAATTATCGACGACATTTTAAAAACATTATTTTTTTAAAAATACTTTTATTTTTTTATTTTCATGGCTACAAGATAAAAATTATATTAAAGAACTAAAATATCATTTTTAGATGGAAAAGTTATTCCTGTATGTTTGATAAAATAGCTTAGATTACTATGATAATCTTAGAAAGAAATCTTCTCCGTACTACATTCGCTATTCACGGTACAGTATTGGTTGAGTTCGCTCGCTGAAGGGCTCGAGGACCTGATTCATCATTCAAGAGTCAATAAATAGTGCAAATTTGCTAGCCGATGGTGATGTGACAGAGATGCACAGGACAAGCAAATGCCGAGAAAGTTAAGTGCGTGGTCTTTAAATTACTTCAGCTACGATGGCATTGATGGCATTGATGCTGGGCATACAAACATATCAACACATAAAATAATTTAAAATACTAAAAAAATTAAAATAAATAAATATAATTTATTTTATACGTTCATTAAAAATATTACAAGAAATAGTTGCTTATGGATAATCTCCATAAACTTTCCTACAAATAAGGTCGAAGGAAATAAATGTTTATTTGTTTCGGTACGTGCGTGTGACCCAGCAGCATTTAGGGTTGCACGTGAGCTTAGGGCGAGCAAGGTGCAAACTTGACCAGAACGGCACGATGTTGACCACTTCCCTTCACAGAGGTTTAGATTAATGGTGGCAGGCTTTAATGATGATAAGAAATACCACCAACCTATTCAATTCCCAATCCACCAACAAGTTCATGGCCAGCGAGAGAATCCCTCTCCTCCACACAACACGAATCTAGAGTTGGAGAGGGTATTCTCTCTTGATACTGGGTCTATCCTTACATGGTATTACAGTCACTCTCGCGGTATCTTACATGCTCCTTTGGAACTGCAGGGTGTTCATCCGAGTCAGGGAATAGTCGAGAGTGCGTGTAAGTTGGCCGGACACCTGGTTATCAAAAAAATAAAAATTCCCAATCCACTGGATGCAATTTTCTTAACTTCTTTTGGGGTATAGGGATAAAAACAGAGCTTCACAGTCAAAGCCGACTTTAACTGTTTAATTTTATTGATGAGTTTATTTTTAATATTATTTTTTTTAAAATACATTAAAGTAATTAAAAAATATTAAAACTATTTAATTCATTTAAAATAAAAAAATATTTTTGAAATACAGAGAAAATAAGGGCAGAGAAACATCCTATCCGTGTAGAAAATTTGGATGGAATTAACTATTTAAGTTGTATAAATTTAGAATTAAAAGATGGTGATATGATAACTACTAGATACTTATATGATTATTAATTTTAAAACCTGTATAATTAGTTGAATATTCAATTAATCGAGATACCGGAAACTATCTTGAATATCAACATTAATGATAATTAAAAAAAAAAAAGATGCGAATGAACCCTGGTAGGTCACAACGAACGGTCTTAAGCTTTTATTACCCACTGGACTCGGAGGCCCCTCTCCTCGAAGTTTGGACCATCGAAGGATCGATAGATCCACAGATAAAATAGATTTATTCCGAAAGGGCTGTTTATTTTTGTTCATTAAATAAAATGAGAAAGAAGATTATCAAAAACATTAAGGCTAGCTTGGGTGATATGACCATGCTCCAGGACACAATTTTCTATTTATTATAATAGTATAATTATTATATTTCATGTGTTGATATTAAAAATAATTTTAAAAAATAAAAAATATTATTTTAATAAATTTCTGAATAAAAATTAATTTTAAAAGTAATATATACTTCCAGACATTTAATAAACCTAGCGATGAGTTAATTCTTTTATTTATTTTAAAAAATAATTATTTTAATGTATTTCTGAATAAAAAATATTTTAAAAAACAACAACAACTACACTTCTATTCTAATACAGTCATTGAGTCTGGAATCGTAACAAATTTTAAACCTACATAAACAAATAACATAATTGGAGTTTTAGAGTTTATATGTGTTTTATTTAAAAATGCGTTTTAAAAATATTTTTGACTGTACAAATAATATTTTAAGTGGTTTTTGTTCATTTTAATTTATTGATATAAGAAAATCTTACAAAAATCATTTAGATGTATTAAAAACATTTTTAAAAAACATATCGCATCACACAATATGTATAAGAAAAGATGGGAGAAAATACTGTATAAGAAAATGCAAAATAAAATAAACAAATGCACAAAAAGGGTCAAGGAAGTTGGGCACGCCCTTGAGAACTGCCTGATTATGGTTAAGGGCGATTTTTACACTGTTTTTTAATTTTATTTTTGAAAAAAAATATTTTTTATTTTATTTTAAATTAAATAATTTTAGTATGTTTAGATCATTTTTATATGTTGATGTCAAAAATAATTTTAAAAAATTAAAAAAAAATTATTTTGATGTATTTATGAATAAAAATCATTTAAAAAAAACAAATTCAACCACACTTTCAAACATGCATTAAAATCTAGATTTTTTGTACACTATTTTTATCTTACTCTTTTTTTATTGTGAAAAATATCTTTTTATGTATTTTCTATACACAGTATCATCAAATATTTTCAAAAAACATATTTTAAATAATTATTTTAAAAATCAAAACATGTTCTTATGAGCTATTCAAATTGTTTTTAAACCCATCAAAATAATAAAATCACATCAAATAAATTATCACGATTTTTTCTACTAAAAAAATAAGCAACACCAAGATATTTTTTTTATATTATTATTATTATTTAAGCGGCAGGACAAATAATTGGTCTTGCATGGAATTTTGTGCTGTGTGTGATACGTCGGCAGGGATATGGTTCAAAGTTCAAATAATTCTCAAATTTCTGAGGGAGGGGGGAAACCACGTACATATATATATCGCCATCCTTGACGCGTCGGTCCAAATCACGTGCACCACACACTTTGTCATCTGGTGGCTGTCTTTACTATTTAATTATTCACTCAGATTTTTATTATTTCGAGCACTACTATACTTTCATTGACAACCACGGCTCTAGTTTATACACGTCGGTCAATTTTTCCACTCTTTTTTTTTTCAACGGCTTGACATTTGACTTTAATCACAAAACTTTGGAACTTATTCTTCATTTTAAATTAAATTTTATTTTGATGATTTGGTCATTTTCATATATTAATATTAAAAACAATATTTTTAAATTAAAACATTATTTTAATATATTTATAAATATTAAAACAGGAAGTTAGGGTTCGTTTCCCATTCAAAGTTATATTGTTCTATATCAATAAAAAACAATATACTTACAGAATTGCATCGTTGTCAAATCAACGTTAGAATAAAATGAGTTGTTTGCTTTAAATTAAAAACAATTTTATCACTTTTTTAGTAATTTATATCTTGCAGAAGATTTTATGTAATATTTAATATTACTTTGATCTATAATTTTGAGAAACCCAATGTTATATATATAAAAAATAACATCTCTCTGTTTATGATATTTTAGGCATTTTTCATTAAGTTAATATTTTTGATGCGAGACATTATTCATAGACGTTTGAGGGTGTTTTTTTTTTTTTTTGTATTTTTAGATTATTTTGGTTTGATGATGTAGAAAATAATTTTAAAAAATAAAAATAAAATTATTTTAATATATTTTTAAATATTTAAAATAAAATACTAAATATTTGATAATATAAATATATATATATTATTTTTTAAATAATTTTAAAACATGAGCGAAACTCAAAGCTAAGAAGGAAAGAAAACAAGAAACAATACGCAACACAACCACCAGTTGTCTTACTCCTGCTGCCATGTACCGTCGACACCCCCTTGTTTTGTTCCAACCACACGTTCGGCGAATGATGTTCACCAGGTGGCAACCTGATGTGGACCTCCATGGTAGATGCCTTCCACAGAACAACAACAAAACTGCCGTCTCTGGCTGTCCGTGTCCGTGTCCGTGTACGTCTTTCTTTCTATACCCCGATGTATATCGCATCGTCGTCTACTTATTAATTCTTATTTATTTTCATGGTTTAAAATACTTTTATAAAAATTAAATTAAACTATTTTGATATTTTAATGTCTGGAATAAATCATCTTACGAAATTTTATTTTAATATATTCCCAAATAATATATCTTAGATAAAAAAAACTACTAGTATAAATGTCAAACGAATTGTAAACCTGCTTAGTTGATGAGGAAATAAGAACATGTGATATAAAGGTTATTTTTGAGTTATATTTAAATTGAATAAAAAATATCAACTTAATGGAATTCATTTTTTAGAGCTTCATTATTGTTTTAATAAAAAATAATTGATTAGTGACAGAGAGAATCGATTTTTTTTAAAGATAATTCAAAAATAACAAATTAGTAAAAAAATCTAATAATTTTTATTTATTAATAAATTTAGTATTGAAACCAATAAAATCATGAAAAAAACAGATATCCTTAGATACCATAGCAGTCCTTTAAAAGTAAGACGAAATTATTTATAATATCTTTACTTGTCGAATAAAAAATAAAAAATAAAAAAATAAAAAAATTAATAGTTTATTTATTGCTTGTTCAGAAAAGAGAAGGAAACTCGAGGCATTCGTTTCTCATAAAATTAAAAGAAAAAAACAAAAAAAAAACGATTTGGTGGTTTGCTAATCAATTGTACTAATACTCCTCTCTCTCTCTCGTTTTTCCTCGTGGGAGTGGAACGAGTACTTTGAACTTGTAAACAGAAGAAGAAAAGATCTCCCTTTTTCACTCAACTAGATTTTTTATTTCTCTTGATCTTCCTCCTCCTCCTTCGTGCCTGATCCTAATTTTGGTGAAGATGCTCTCTTTTTGATCCCTGGAAGCCAGAAAAGAGAAAAAATATGGGAACATGTGTGTCAACTCCAGAGGGGTGTGTGGGTGGCAGATTGAAGTCTTCAAAAAAGATGAAGATGCGCAGGAAAGGCAAGAAAAGTACTGCTTTCAAGAGAAGATCAGTGCCGACATCTAGAATGTTATCTGATGACAGGTCTGATGGCCCTGTTTCTTCTGGCCCTCCCCCTTCCTTCACCAACCCCACTTTTCAAGGTCCGTCCTCCATCTCATGCCGAAAATTTCTCTGCTTTTTGACATCTCTCTATCACCCTCCTTCTCTATATTGATTTCATTTACCAGCATTTTACTGTTGATTTTGATTCTGGTGTGCTCGGTGATATGATGATTCGTTTGTTGCTGGTTGCATTCTGGGTTTGGATTTTCTTTTTCTTTTTTTGGGTTTAGATTGCAATTATGACTCGGGTGCATGGCTAATCTTTTTGCATGAAATGTAGGCAAGCGGCCCTTTTCCTTTTTTTTTTTTTTTTTCATATCATGGTGTGTGTTATTGGTAAATGAAAATGATAAAGGACAATGTTTTTTTATTTAAACTTGAAATGAGTTTTCTGGCATATATGGAAGTAATTAACCGCTGTTTTCCTATCCTGATTTCATCTTTTAGGCACTGCAGATGAATCCAAGCTTCATTAATATGGAAATAATAGATATTTTAGGCACTTCAGATGGATAAATTACTCTGGGAATAATAGACGTCTGAAATGTGATTTGTTTTACTTTGCTAATTCTTTCAATTCTTTTGATGATTAAAAAGAATGTAGTTTAGTAGATCTTCTTAACATCAGAAGAAGAAGATTGACAAATGATCTAAGCTTGAAACTGCAGAGCTGATTCGTGTCTGATCTCTATCTAGTTCAGATGTTGCTTGTTGATGATTATTGATAACTTTGCAAATTGGGGGCTTCCCAATAGACCGTTCCAGTGGGAAATCCAATGATCCGGTTAATACGTACTTATAATTCTCTAGTTACTGGAACTTTCATGGATTGTTGTTTTTGTTATAATATGATAATATTTATTTTTCAAGCTTTTACACTTTGATAAGCTGAACATTCATTTCTGGTAACTTGTCTAATTCATGATGCGATGTTGTTATCTTCATCGTGGAATCATGTCTAATTGCAGATATTGTTTCCTACTTTTACCTGCTATAAATATGCCTGATTTTATTAAACTGCAATTTGAAGCAGGAAGTAACGAGGAGGCATGGTTTGACTCAGCTGCAATATTTGAGTCTGATTGTGATGAAGATTTTGAAAGTGTTCCAGACGGTAAAATGAGGATATTGATTTCTACTATACACAGGCATTTTGGTTGTTAATTCTTCCTTTGCTGATTAATGAGAGATTTATTTTTGCTTATTATGAATACATTTATCATCTTCAGATATCTTATCTCTAAATGGCTGTGACGGTGTGTCACTCACAAGAATTGCATCTGGCAGAGCTGCCAATCATGGAGACTGTAATGTCAATATGCAACATTCCTCATTCACTGATCAGATGCAGAAGGCAGGGGATTTATATGCAGGAAATTCCACACATGACTCAGTTAGTGAGACTACTAAACAAACAAATATTAATACCTTCAATTTAGATAATGTTGATTCAGTACCCAAGTCTGATGGACCTTCAAATGAAGTAAAGCAACCTGTGTTCCTCGATGAAATCACCTCTGTGGATGAAAATGCTGGAGAGGAAGGATTATTAGACAATTGTGGTATTCTTCCAGGCAACTGTTTGCCTTGTCTTGCTTCAACTGTCCCATCTGTTGAAAAGAGAAGATCACTTAGCTCCAGTCCACCAAGTGCAAGGAAAAAGGGTGCCTTAAAACTCCCATTCAAGTGGAAGGAAGGGAATTCTAGTAACACTTTATGTGAGTACTGTATCTGTCAACTTTTTACAGCTGCAATGGTAAACAAAGTAATTGCAATCTATGCTCATTGTTCTTATTTATCATTCTTGTCATTAAACCTTGATCGTTTGATAATGTGATTGTCATTATTATTGATTGGGTTCCTTAGATTTCAGCTTTTGGGATCTGAGGTTTAGTTGAGGATCAGCAAATTTGAACTGTTTCTTGCTAATATGTCTATTTAATTGCTTAATATGCTACTACTTAAGTTTTCAAAAACCCATGGTATCAAGTTGTATGAGGATCTAATAAATAGCAGATGCTGTACCCAATATTTAGCTTGCATATGTGGGAGTTTTTTGAGATTGCTCTCGCCTAAAAGATGTATTCTAGCTCTCTAATACAGTCGTTTGTTAGTTGAATAAGTGGTGTGAATCTTAGTTCACCAAGGGAGTTTTCACCTTGTGTTCCACAACACTGCAAATCTTGCTTTCAGAATAAAAGCAACACGTAGAATGGTATTTTGGAGAAGTGACGTGTAATAGTTATCCCAAGAGTTTATGGACCAGAGTAACAAGGCCGAGCCTGAAAAGGAGTCCCCAAAGAAACCGAAAACATCTGATATAAAACCTGAAGTTATTGTTTTCTTGTTTTAATTATTTTCCTGGTTAACTTTGGATTTTTAATTATTGTTTCTCACTTAGCTTAAAACTTTTACTTTAATTAGAAATCTTAATGCTAGATGAATTCTATTAATCAGGTAAGTTCTAATTAGGAATCCTTTCCTATAAAGGATTTTACTAATTTAAATAGAGATCTCTAGTTTATTTTCTGAAGATCAAGATTATTATTCAGATTCAATAAAAAACTAGAGATTTTTCTCTCTCTGTAACCTTAGTGCTTGTGTACCCTATTTTTATCTTTGCTCTACCTGTTGATGTTGTTTTCCACTTTATGAAATCCCTTTCTGCTGCTACTTGCCAAAAGTCAAAAGTATCATTCTATTTTTGTAAAATTTCATTCATGTTGATATTGGTTAGTAATTATGTAATAATGCATGCTTTTTTTTTTTTTTTACACGGACAATACTTCCAACTATATTTCTTCACATGTTTGCAAACCTGTTTCATTGCTTGCAATTTTTGGTTCTTCTAAAGGAATGAAGGCATAAATGTTGATGAAACATGGAGTCTCATGATGAGCTTTAAGGCTTATAACAAAATACCATATTGCAGGAGGTCAATAGTGAGGGTTGAAACCTGCTTTGTTGATATGTTTGATAATGTTGTTTCACAAGCATTCCTTCATTTGAAAAGTTCATTTATTTCTTAAAATGCACTTTCATGAAACTGTCACTGGACTGTGATTTACGGATGTTTTTGATTGTTGGGATTAAGAATTGAGGATTTGGTGTTAGAGATACATTACTTGAGAAGGATATAAACTAAAACTGCAAAGAGCGGAAGTTATGTGTTGTGGTGGTTTGTTTTCATGGGAAAAAGGTAAATCACTTGGTCTATGAAGATTACGATGCTTGTCATGTGTGCTTGAGGTTTATCCCAAAGGAATTTACATATCAATGCTGCTCCTAATTTGTATTATTAGAGGTAGTGGATTGTGTAAAACAACAAAACCCACATTTTCTCTTTATAAGAGTGTTATATTCTTGTATGATGACCTCTTTATTTGTTTGTTCTTTATGGTTTCAGTTTCTTCAAAGATGATTCTGCACAGACCAATGGCAGGCTCACAAGTACCCTTTTGCCCTATAGAAAAGAAAATGCTTGATTCTTGGTCCCATATTGAGCCATGCAGTTTCAAAGTTCGAGGACCGAGTTATTTCAGGTAAAAACTAAGGTGATGGAATTGGATTGATTTATTGCATACACAACTCCAAATGCATATGTAAAAAAGTAATATTAATGCAAACATAGGATTTAGACCTTTTTTGTGTGTCAATAATTGTTTTTCATTTATTGTAGACTTGATACTCTGAAATCTTGTAGAGTATCTTATTATCCTTTTTGTTTTTCAGTTATTACAGACTTGATGTGATCTCATAACCAAGATTGTTTCCTTCTGAAAACACTTTTTTTTTATGGCAGGGACAAGAAGAAGGAATTTGCTCCTAACTGTGCTGCATATTACCCATTTGGTGTTGATATATTCTTGTCTCCACGAAAAGTTGATCATATTGCTCGGTTTGTGGACCTCCCACCTATTAACTCCGCTGGGAACTTCCCAACCATCCTTGTTGTAAATGTTCAGGTATTTCCATTTTTTGTCAGTACATGGATGCAGATACAGGATTTCCTGGCAGTGTAGTTAAAGGAGAATGGAAATCTCTTCTGTTTTGGTTTCTTATTTTGCCTGGGTTATTTATTTGTGCTCACTCCATTGTGGCTTCTACAGGTTCCATTGTATCCTGCTGCAATTTTTCAGAGTGAAAGTGATGGAGAAGGAACAAATTTTGTTTTGTATTTTAAGCTTTCTGATAGTTACTCGAAGGAACTTCCAACCCACTTTCAAGAAAGTTTCAGAGTAAGATGAACATTCTTTTTTAATCTCTTACATGAACTACCACTTCAGAATATTTATAATCCTGTTTGATGCGTGTTATCTTTGGTGATGCTGCTGAAAAAGTGAAAAAGAATGAGAAGGCTTTTTCTGCCTGTGTGCTGATATCTTTATTTTAATGTCAACTTGTATATAATGTTAATTTGAGGCGTGCTGCTTTCTTTTTTCACTGCTTTCTTTTTTTTGTAATGTTTTCTTAATTATTAAATGATTAAAAATCTTTGTTCTTATTGTCTCATATCAACAATCCTTTTTAAAACAGCGATTAATTGATGATGAAGTTGAAAAGGTCAAAGGCTTCCCTGTAGATACAATTGCATCCTTTCGGGAAAGGTTGAAGATATTGGGCCGTGTTGTAAATGTAGAAGATCTTCATTTAAGTGCTGCTGAAAGGAAACTCATGCAGGCTTACAATGAGAAACCTGTTCTTTCACGTCCGCAACATGAATTTTACATGGTATATTCTTGTCCAATATCTCTTACAGTTCTTTCAACTCCATTTTTTTCAATTCAAAACATGACTTTAAATGTCTTGATTATTCACACACAATTTGCAGCTGTCTTTGGCTATGTATCTTGATTATGTCAAAGGCAAAATTTGCTGTTGATACTGGATAATCATAATTGTTGACACCTATATTTAAATACCTTAGCTTTTCCCATCACACATGATGAACACAGCAATTAGGCGCAATGCAAATCATTTCAGCATTTATACCAGAAAGATATGATATATGTTTTTGTGATAGAGCTGTACAATTTTTTTGATACGAAAACAAGTGACTTGAAGAGCAAAACAAAACCCTAAGCAAAAATGATTTATTAATTAATGTTACTGTATTGTGAGTTGAAGGGTCATTCTAAGTAGCTGTATTAAACCAGATAAGAAAGAGTGTCAGATGGTTTTATAATTCTTTCCTTCTTATATACCAGGGTTTTTTCTGTACTACTTTGCAGGGAAATAACTATTTCGAGATTGACATCGATATGCATAGGTTCAGTTATATCTCTAGGAAAGGTTTTCAAGCATTCCTAGACAGGCTTAAAATTTGTGTTCTGGATATTGGCCTCACAATTCAGGCAAGTTTCTCTTTCCTTTTAATGGCTATCCATGTTTTATTTGGTATGGTGGTTTGTGGAGTTGATAGTCATGAGGAGTTTCTATTCTCATTTCATAACAGGGGAGCAAAGTTGAAGAATTGCCAGAGCAGGTCTTGTGCTGTATAAGATTAAACGGAATTGATTACATGAATTACCACCAGTTGGGGCTAAATCAAGAGCCGCTTGAATCTTTAAGAGGCTAAACATTGTAAGGCTTCTGATCTAATAAAGGGTAATTTTTAGAGAAACTTGTGTTTCATCATTAGTCCAATTTACAATCAAAACAACTGAGTCAAAGAAGTGCAGTGTGGGCGAGCTCTCGTGCGCACACGAACATCTCATTAGATTAGATCAAGGCAAAGAAGTGCAGTGTGTGCGAGCTCTCGTGCACAAACTTCAAATTAGATTAGATCATTGTATGTTACTGCTGTGATAAACAGCATATTTTTTTGTAATGTCAAATCTTGTGTTAACTTGTACCAGGTGATTGTATGCTCTTCAAGTCAATCCCACAGCACATGATGAACGTGGCGATTAGGCGCAATGCAATTCATTTCAGCTTTTGTACCAGAAGGATATGATAAATGTATTTGTGATAGAGCTGCACAATGTTTTTGATACGAAAACACATTGGACAGAACATTATAAAGAAAATCTCTTAAATCGCTGTTGAAACATTTGCTCTCCAGCAAATATAAATATTCATAAACCTGCTAAAAAATATAGTGGACTTCAGCTTGGACCAATTTCCAAGAGGGAGAGAGCGAATCATGGAATGCATAATGGAATTCATTTTACATGATGTATCAGTATTTTAACAAATTAGCAAGGTTTTTGAGGTTCTTCAACCAGAATTAAACCTTCTACCTTACAGGGAGTAAGAGGCTTTCCGCATAAACCCTTGTTTCCAGAATACGAGCTCTGGGGAAAGTCAGTTAATGGTTTACCCGCAGGAATCTCCCCAGCAAGAAGATTATCTGATAAATCCAGTTCCTTCAGCTTTGTCAGCTTCAGAAATCCGCTTGGTATTCTGCCAGTGAAGTGGTTTTTCTGCAGCCTCAGCTTCTCTAACGAGTTCACATTTGCCAAAGCCTCCGGCAAGTTAAAACCTAACCTGTTACAGCTCAAATCCAATGTTTGCAATGATTTCAATCTCCCTATAGTCGTGGCTACACGCCCTTCAAGAAAATTATGGGACAAGTTGAGGTACTGAATCGCAGTTTGGGAGCCCACTCCAGCTTGTACAATACCGGTGGAGAAATAGTTGTCGGAAAGATCAACATATGTCAACGAACCATCAGAAAAGGCATTTCCTATTCGAAAAACATTATTTATTGGGCCTGATAGCTTGTTTGAATGGAGATCAAGCACACCCATATACTGCAGATTAGTAACTGAAACAGGGATCCTTGAAACAAGTGAGTTCCTTGAAAAGTTTAATTTGTAGAGCTGAGTAAGGCGCCCCAGCCATGCTGGCAAGCTTCCAGTGAGATGGTTAGAGGACAAGTCCAACTCCTGTATCGGACTGGGAGTTGCTTGCAAGAAGTCTGGAATTTCGCCTTGGATTCCACATCCAGCAAAGTATATCCTGGAAAGGGATGGCAATTGTGCTAGCCACTTTGGGATGGAGATGAGGTTAAGATGATTGAATGACAAATCTAGTGTTTGAAGATTTTGAAGGGAAGACAACTCATGAGGCAGTGGTCCTTGAATTTGATTGTGAGATACATTGAACATGATGAGTTGAGAGAGCTGACCAACTGATTCTGGTATTTGGCCAGATAATAGATTGCCAGAGAGATATAATTCTGTCAAAGCTGAAAGATTGCCCAAACTCGAGGGAATCACCCCGTCAAACTTGTTATTTTCTAGGGAAACTCTCTGAAGAGAAATCATATTTCCAAAACTGGCTGGTATCCTTCCAGTAAGATGGTTACCATCCAGTCTAAGAAAGCTAAGTGAAGACAGTTGGCCAAAACTTGACGGAAATGGGATCTCACCCTCTAGATGATTGGAATCCAAGTACATCTCTGAGATGGAATTTAAGTTTGCTAATGAAAGTGGAATTTTACCAGTTAAGAGGTTTTTTGAAAGATCGAGTTTTTCCAACACCTGCATTTCACCAATCCTCTCTGGTATATGACCAGTCAGAATATTGCTATGAAGATCAATCTGTACAATATCCGTCAAATTTGTGAATGAATCAGGTATCATACCAGCTAGTTCATTTGAATACAGAAGTAGCTGCTTAAGGTTTCTAAGGTCACCGAGGGTTGATGGGAGAGAACCAGACAATCTATTCTCATACAGGTGAAGTTCTTCAAGTTTTGACAGCTTACCGATACTATCAGGCACCGGACCGATGAGCTTGTTTCCATATAGATAAAGCTTTCTGAGATTCGGGAGGCGCAAACCAATTGATGGCGGGATTCTGCCGGCAAGACCTATTAGACCACCAAGATCAATGATTTCGAGACAGCTCACGAGTGTTATTGAAGGAGACAGCAACCCTCTCATCTGAGACTGGAAGACGGAATCATTTGTGGAAATGAATCCTGGAAGCCGGATTTCAGTCACCCTGCCCGTTTTTTCGTTGCAGGCAATGCCTTCCCAGCTGCAGCAACCATGGCCGACCCACTTTGCCAGCCGGCTAGAAGTATCGACGTGGATCCCAGCCTTGAAACTAGCTAGACCTTTCAGGTCATTGGGGTGGCATTCTTGGTGAACATTTTGCTTTCCCTTTCCAGCTGCTATCATGGTGAACACGACAACCAGCCATAACAGCCAAGAAGTCATTTTGTCTGGACTGTTACCTGAGAACAAGTTATTTTTTGGGGAAGTAGAAAACTGAGTAGGGTTTGCAGGAAATGAACTTTCTCAGACAACGGGACCAAGGACTAGAACATGGAAGATCTCTGTTTTGCCTTTACTTTTGTCTTCTTTTCACTTTACAGATTGTAATGCTGAAAAAGCAGTACAGTGTCAAATTATGATGTCCATTGTTGCAGAAAAGGAGTCGATAAGAACAAGGATTTCACGTATTACAATATTATTCAAAGTTTTCATATGATTAAACTAATCGTAAGCAGCTTGACTCTTTCCTGATCTTCAAAAAATTCCAAAACATGTTCCCTCAGGGCATGCTACAGAGATCAAGCAGTTGTAGACTAAGATTTGTATTTAAATATCTCAACTCAAAACCAATCCACTGCCTCCCATCATTCATCCCATCAGATGTGCAGCAGCACAAGTCATCAGATCAGACGATGATCTGGCATTTCCCTAGTGGCATAGTTAGGGCATCAGATATTTCTCTCCTGGAAGCATATACTTTTATAGTTTATTAAACTCGATTGTTGACCCAAAAACCGTCTACCTGGCTTGCTAGTTGAAAATTGTTTTTGAAAACAGATTTCTCTAGAGACCCATGAGTTTACCTGACAACCCGGCGATGGGTTCTTAAAAACTCTTTTCCAAGTTAGATCTGGAGTGATGTCTGACAACTATGCTTGGAAGACAAGGGTGGACTCACAACCTAATTAGGCTCGGAAAAAACCTATTAAAAACACTTTTATTTTGTTTTAAAATGATGTTATTTGTATAAGTTAATAAAGAAAAAAGGTTGACCTAAATCAAACAACTTGACTTTTGTCAATCCACTTGACCCATAATATTTGTCTTGCCCTGGGTTGGTTTTGAAACCCTATGACATAGGTCATCACACTAGAAACGCTATAGATGAGAAAACTAAAATGTAAACCCTCAATAAATTAAAAGTCAAATGATAAAATTGAGAAAAAAAATAATTAAAAATGAAATAAATAGGTTAGAAGGCACAGATAATTCTTTGATTGGAGGGTTGAATTGAAAAACAATAACAAAATTTAAAGTTTGAGGACCTAATTAGAAAAAAAACAAATTGGATTGAAGAATGAGATTGAAAACCACAAAAACCTTGATAAAAAAGGGAAAAGGAGAAAATTCAAAAATTAAAATGAGAAACTATACAGATTAAAAATTATGTAAAAGATATCAATACTCATATACAATTATTAAATGAATAATAAAATATATTAAAAGATCAAAATACTTTTTAAAAAAACTTATATCAACTAAATTTTGAATTATTTTTTGACCCCTTGAAAACAAGTAAATCAAAACAAGTCCCCATGTGCGTAACGCCATGTGCACGGAAAATATAGCTCCGGTGTTCTATGAGGTGGTGGCAAATCATCTCACCACCGCAATTAATATATAATTAGTAATGTAGTGGCGGTCCTTGAGTGCATAGAAAACTGCACCGTTTTAGGATCAAGAAATAGTTTTCCTTGTTGTGCTCTTCGAGGACTGACGTCTGCTAACAATTTAGAATTTCAAGAAGGATCTTATAAAATTATCAGCTTTCTTTAGAGCCACTAGGCTATTTTTATTGTTTCATGGTGACCAGGGTAAGTGATGTGCATCGGATTCTATAAATGTGTTATAAAATTGTGCAAATATATTTAGTTTATTGTAATAAAATTATGGTTAAAAAATAACTAGTGTAGATTGATAGCTTATCATTGTAAAAGTATATTGTACAAAAGATATTCTAGAAAATATTAAAGTTTATACATGTTTAAATCTATAAACTCGTGATAAATTTTTTAAATCAACTGTGTTTAAATTAAAATTAGAATATTTCCATGTTGAAATAGTTTACGACGACGATTGTTTTTTTTTTGGTATTGCGAGGGAGGAATATACTTTGTTATTGAAATTTATTGTTTTTCACCAGTACAACTAAAATCGGGGTTGTCAATGCCGTGCCGTTCCGGCTGAACGTGCCATTTCAAAGTGAAAGCAGGGACGAAACGACGTCGTTTTGTCCCGATTTTCATGCTGGTCGATACCGGTAATTCGGCCAAATTTTGGCTGAACACACCGGTTCGTGCCAGTCTCCCATTCCGGTATATTACTCAAAACGGCGCCATTTTCAATTTGTCAATTTCAAGCCTTGATTTGAAGAACCCTACGACATCAATCGAGCATTCTTCCCCAAATCATTTTTCCCCAAATCGGTGAAATCATAGCCCTGGCATTCTTCCCGAATCAATATTTCTATCATTCTTCCATCGACTCACCCCTAATCTCAACGAAAAATCTCAATCCCTAATCCATTAATCCCTCACCTCAAAATCGCAGACCCTAATGATGTAGAAGATGTTTGATTTATATTTCTTTTATTTTTGAACATTTTACTTTCATAATATTTTGGAATTTTAGAGATGTTTCTAATTTTGAAATTATGTTTGTTTGATTGTGTTTGTAACTTTGTATTATATAATTTAAAGTTAATTTATCTTGATTTTTAATTATGCTTGTTAAATTAATATTTTAAATTTATATATATATATATATATATAATTAATTCTATATGAACAGTACTGGCAATCGAACGACCCGAAACCGGAACTTTCCGTTCCAATCAAAAACCGAACGACAATCGAACGGTATTTACAGCTATGACTAAAATATATGCAATATATTTTTTAATATTTCAACACCACTATATTAGTTTAGATGTAATTTTAAATCAAGATCTTAAATCAAGATCTTTGAACTGAAGAATATAAAACTCTAATATCTCGCAATAATACAAGTCCAAAATGATGTTTTGGAGTCAACCTAGTAATTAAAGATTTTAGGAACCCTAAAATCAAAATTGGTTTATTAAAAGATTTAGATACTAAGTTACTTTAGTTTAATGAAAGGTAAACCCCGTCTTTATTGTATCTTTTCATATGAGCCCACAAAGTAAGTTTACTTGTTACTATTGTTTGTGTTTTTTTAAATTATATTATTGTCAAGTTTGACATGAATCCATAAAAATATCAAACATGTAATTTATGTAACATTTAATCCCTACAAATACGAGATTCATCAAGTTTGGTAAAAACCTTGATGTTAATTCCTACAAATAGAAAATTCCATCAAGTTTGAATTTCGATGAAACAAATCTGAACATTAATCCCTACGAAGAGGAGATTTTGTTTTTGCAAGAAACAAAAAGTTAACTCTGGCTTCCCTGCAAGCTTAATTGGGCATAACATAGAAATAAAAAGATCAAGATTTTGTTTCCAAATGCCCCGAGAGACCAAGTTCAACAATGTCCAACCTTTATCGGAATATTCATGAGGCAAGACTATTTCTTCACAAGTAAAACCATGATCCGATACCAAGATTCGGGTGATGCCTTATTTGTACCCAGGTTTTATAGAATGAAGAGAATCATAAGCTAGGTTGAGTAATGATGTGACGTGATGTCAAAGGGTTTGAAATCTGCATAATAAATATTAAAGTCGAGTTAGGATGTATATCTCTTGTAAGAGTATGGGCTAACCAGGGTTTTACTCGTCCTAACCAGGTTTTTACTCGCTCACTTAAATCTATAAAATATGTTTTTCGAGAGGTGTAGTTTCAAAAAAAAAAAAATATCGTAGGGTGAGTTGATGTTCTTTCCATGGATTTGGACGTTAAAGACTATTCGAGTAGACCAGTAAGCCTTCCAATATAACATTTGAGGTTTTCCATCTTGATTTGGTGTTGAGCCGCTAATTGAGCTCTTTCCTCATTCGCCATTTGTTTTTTTTCTAAACCGAGTGTTGTAGGTAAATTTCTCAAAAGTTCTCATCAGGGACTCAAAACTACATGAACCCGGATCAATTTGAGAGCAATAATCATGAAAACACATTCATTTTCATTAATCTAAGAAGTCAAAATACAATGTTCTTTTTGATAATCTGAAAGGTATGCCAGCAAACAAGCTTAATACATCACAGGACAATAAAAGGAGCCTAAGACATCATTTTTGCTTAGAAAACTACAAAGCTACTCTGCTCTCTCTAAGGCCTCAATCCAGGATATGCTACAATCCAGGATATGTCCAACCCTAATCGCACTGAAGAACTCTTGAAAAGAACCTCGAGTGACTGGTTCACCTCCTGCTATGGAGTGCTTAATTTATCCTCCCTGGCCCTGTTATCTTCTCTTAAGCAGTAGACGCTTCTTCCACTACTTTCACCATCTTTACAGTTTTTGCTTCTTTTTTTTAACTATAGTCAAGAACGTGAATTGCTCTTGTAAATCCTGCAACACTTTTAGCTGTTGTAGTGATTGAGTCTTCAACCCATCCCGTTTTTCTTCTACTTTTGATAAGCTCTTCTCTCGAGCCATCAAATTGGACTCCAACTTTCTTTTCTGTCCCCAGCTTCTCCACCTCAAAATTCAAACTCATATTCCGGGACTCTAATTGAACTCGTATCTCCATGTATGGTACCACTAGATTCTTCTATGATGGTATTTATTGCCCCTTTGCATTGGTTCATTCACCATACTGGATATCCTGAGGTGGTCACTCGTCTGGTAGTGGTGACTTTATGAGGATACGTTCATGCTTGCTTTGTAGGTTTTAATAAATTCTTGGAAGTCTTGAGTGTGCCAACTCGGTAGTCCAGGGATGACTTGCTCAAATCCCGATTGTCTAAGCACCATGTTATTCGCAGAACTGTGCCAACTCGGAATCAACTCAGGCTCAGGCTCCAAAACAATCACTCCCATGTAGGCATTCCTACCTCATTCAAGGATCTGTCAGTAGAGTTTTCTTATTTAGAGTACAGATGGCAGGGGGTACCAAATAAATCATTGAGTCTCTGCCTTTCTTCATATTCGTCACATGAACCTCCATGGTTCAGTTTGTGGCAAGGAAACTTGGCCATCTCGGTGGCAGATAAGGTGATTTAATGAGGAAGGACAACGAAAGATAGTTAAGTTTGTGGATTATGAATTTAGATGGCAAGTTATTTTCTATGCTCTTACTGCGAATTCTAAATCAACTGTTAATCTGTTAATCTTCTAATCCAATAAAAGAGCAGAAGTATTACTGGTATAGTGATATGACTGAGATGGATCGCAGATTGATTTCAAGAAGCTGTTGAGTACAAAAGCAGAAGCTGCTGGAAATTGAGTGGCGCCATGCATTATTTCTAGCCTTTTTTTTGTCCATAACGTACGTGCCCAAGTTTTCGCATTGCCTAAAGGTCTCAGAGTGCTTATCTTTCACATTTGATCTTGTTTGAAGAAGAAAAACACACTAAATGCTCATGGTTTGAACCCAAGGAGATCAGAACAAGAACTTCATGTCGTTTTCATTGGCTGAAGGGAAAAAATAATAGATAAAGTTCACCGTCTTCACTTCAATTAACATCACTGTACCCAAAAAAACCCCAAAAATCTAGTAATCTGACAAGAAAGAGGTCAAAGTTCATGAAATCCAGCCACCAAATGGAGAATCGCATATTGTAGCAGTAAACGAATTAGAAAACTAACATTGAGAAAGTGTTGTTGAATTAACTGGACTTACCGGACACCAGCAAACCAGATCTAAGAAAGGCCGACGATGATGACGAGCATGTTGTAGTGCTGCACTGAGAAGAGGAAAATAAGGGCAAGAGAAGAGAGGACATTTAGATGATTTGGGGAAAATTAATTAGCGCGCACAATGCACACGACGTTCCATATAGTATCGTTGAATGGGAACGATTCAAACACATTAAGAACATTATTCTTTGATTTTTTTAAAATTATTTACAGGAAAACATGAAATTCAAAATCTAGAATTATAATATGATAAATTAAATTAAAGTAGATCTTTACCATATATTTTCAATAAATACCCTGATTTTTGAATAATTATAATTCGTTGCTAGATATAAATTCCCATCGAGATATAAAAAAAATAGACATGTTAGATTGAGAACATGTTAATTAATAAATCATAAAATAAAACATGTAAGTATATAAGAAAAGCTACCTAACTCAAAGTTTTTGTATATTTCAAAATCATTCACCAAGATTCTAATATTAATTGAAATTGATCTATGATTATGACAGCAAATAGTGATTGGACTAACCAAGCTTAAATCCAAAGCAAGCAAACATCAAACCCAAACATGATCCATGAACTAAAAAATATCCCAAATCAATATGAATTTAAATATAATCCCCAAATCAAATATTTAAGGTTCGTCAATCGTCAACTTAAAAACATATAATCCACAACCCAGTATAAAAAAAATCAAATTATTTAAAAACCCAAATGAAATTAACAGTACAAACAATCCAATATTTTATAATCTTAGCAATTTATTTAAAAATAATTTGAGTGGATCAACATTCAAGATATTTAGAATGTCCAGGATATACTGCAATAGGGTTGGAACTTGGAAGGGTTGTTGGATCACTGTCGGCACTTGGATCCCCTGGTTGATCCAGATGTCGGGGTTAGCGGCTAACGTGGGTGGTAGTTATTGGTTTAAGAATAGAGGGTTGAGAGTGTAATTCTTTTTTAAAATAATTTTTATTTAATAATATATTTTATTTTTAAAAAAATATTTTTGATATCACATTAAAATAATTTAAAAATAGAAAAAAAAATAATCTAAAATAAAAAATAAAATAAAAATCATTTTTTTTTCAAAACACTTTTATTGCTGGCTATTCTATGCAATTAAGAATTGTGCATTGTGTGCAAGTGGGGTCTTGGTCTAGTGGTTGAAGAGACTTGTTTTCTTCTTTTGCACCAGGGTTCAAGTCCCATCATGCATGTCTGTCACCCCCGCGATGTCTTACATGCTCGCTGAGCTCGCAGGATATTCAGTGAGCCCGGAGATTAGTTGTGGTGCGTAAACTGACCCAGACATCCCGATCATTAAAAAAAAAAAAAGTTAGTGCATTGTGGAAGAGGAAAATCCAAGAACCGGTGGCGTCGCTGCTTCTCTTCCACTGTTGGTGGCTGTGATGCTCTCATAGGGTGTAGTTTTATGGTGGCCGATCAACTGAAAGATGGCTGGTGACTACTGACTAGAAGATGGTTCCTCTATTTCCATATCTGGTGATTGGCAGGAGGAGATCATGATGACCAGATGTTTTCCGTTGTATTTCAAATAATTTTTTTAAAAAATTAAAAATCTTTTATTTTTATTATAAATTAATTATTTTTTATTTTTTTAAATATGTAAAAAATAATTTTTAAAAATAAAAAAGATATTATTTTAATATATTTTTAAATAAAAAATAAATTTAAAAACTACATTAACACGATTGGTGCAAGTTGAAGGAAAGAGGATTAATTATTTTGCAATCTCGAGGCTCACTGTATTGCTCCCCTTTTGGCTTGTCACGTGTTAATCAAGTTTTAGGAGGGGGTGTTTTAGTGCGTGTGGTTTTTTCTAACTAATTTTCTTCCATTTAATTCTCTCATAAAACTCTTTCACCTCTTGTGCGTGGTATTATATACAGATGAAATATATATTTTTTAAATATATAAAAATTATGATTTTATTAAAATTATTTTTGATATCGCACATCAAAATGATCTAAAACAACTATTTTTATAATTTGAAGTTAAAAAAAATAAAAAAAAATACAAGAATAAAGTGTTTAGTCCACAAAATCCTTGATTCATTCTTCGATCACCTTTTATGTGGTCCGAATCTTGGCATGCAAATGACGTGTTATTTTTTTTTTATTGGGTCAATAGCTTGGATCTCACCACTTTTTATTTTTTTTTATCTTTTTTTTTTATTTTGATTTGAATGCAAAAAATTTATATATTTCATTTGTTATTCAATTTTATTATGTTTCTTAAATAGTTTTGTGGAATGTTAACATTTGTTTTCAAATATTATGTACATGGTATGAAAGACAAATCTTGTGAGAGTTTAATTGGAATAAAATTTATGTTCTTAACACTTTTAATAAGTTTTTGACATAATTTTATCATATTTATTGATTTTTTGTTTTGTTTGGAAAAAGAATGCTTACAATTAAAAAAATATTTTGTGGAAACAATTGAGAGATGTACTGGTGAGAAAATGAAGTTTGAATATAATAAATATATTTTTTCTATTTATATTAAATGTATGGAATTCAAACAATATATTTTTTTTTATTATCATTGTTTCTTATTAAAAACACGTTCCTGATAAAAAAAAACCATAACATGGTTTCTAAGAGGAGTAGGTTTTTCTTACGGTGATATCATTGATTGCTTTATAAAGAATCACGAATGAGCTCGATATGAATAATATTTATCATAATTTTCTCATTAATATTAAATAGGAATATAATATTTTTTTTCTTGACTTTTTCATTGTAGATTTTTAGAAAAAAAAATAATTTAATATTCTCAATTTTTATGTGGTTACGGAGATAATATCAATTTATGATTTAAAAACAAAATTGAAGTTTGTTTTCATATTTATAATAACTGTTTTTAAAGAAAAATGCTTCTTTTAAAACAATATATTTTCATCAAAATTAAAAAAAGAAGTATGAATAGGAAATTATAGTTTTTTTATTAAAAATATATACTCTTTTCTTTTTATTTTAATTAATATAATTTTTTTCGGAAAAAAAACTGGTATTTTTTTTATTCAATAAACCATGTTGCTATTAACAAAATAATTTTTTCTATAAAAATAATTATGCGAATCATAAAAAACAATCTAAATAAAAAACAGAACCATAGTTGAAATACTGAATCAAGTCAAACTATCCGGTTTGGTTTTTCAATTCCAGTCCAGACAATGCTCACTCCTACGCTAGAATGCCAAAATCTCCTTCCCAAACAGTCCAAAATTTAGCTCTTTATTTCAAATTTTCAAAAAGAGTGCATAAGAAAAAGAAACAAAACAATGACCAACTATTTAAAGCTACTAACCAACCTGTCCTTTTTCATGGCCCCTCCTCTTCAAAATTTATTCCCAACGGTTCATAATTTATTAATACTTTCATAATCTAAAATAAATAAATTAAAAACATGCACATACCGCAACAAGACAATATTATTTTTTAATTAGTCTGATCATATTTTGCATTCTATTTTAAAAGTATTTTTTTTATAAAAAAATGTTTTCTTATTTTTATTTTAAATTATTTTCATATGCTAATATCAAAAATATTTTTTTTAAATAAAAAAAATATAAATTCAATATATTTTTAAACAAAAAAATACTTTAAAAATTAAACTCAATGAAACTTTTAATCCTCAATGAAACAAAAACTTTATAGGACATTCAAGTGCTTCATCCCTGGTTCAGATAGGATGTCAAAAACAAATATTAATTAGAAATTAATTTGGTTTGACTGTTGATTCAATTGATTAATTGTTTTTTCTTGTATATTTTTTTTTTTAAATTTTGAAAGCAGGAGAATGTGGGAGAGAATGATAAATTGACAGCCACGTAATCATCCACCAAGCAGGGAATAGAATGTGGGGCGCACGTGTGCAGAGAGCATTCCACGACCCTCATTTTTAAAACCAGCTAACTACAAATAAGTCCAAAATATTTATTCTCGTTAACAGATCAGTCCTCCATTTTTAGAATATTGCCAATTACTCCCTCTATTTTCTTTGGCAACGATTTCATACCCCATCGCTCTCCTTGTCATGCATTGAAATCGTTAAAAATGTCAATAGAGAAAATGTCAATAGAGTAATATATTTTTTAATTGAAAAATAAGTAATGTTCACTTTTTATTTGTTTTTTCATTTTAACCTATTATCCTCGAATGTTTTCAGGGCGTAACGTGGTGATAAAAAAATTAAAATCTATCTTGCACGTCTCAAACTCAATTAGAATATTTTCACCTTGTAAGAACTTGAAATAACCGACATTTTATCTACTTAACCTGGACTCACAAAAAATACCTAAAAAAAGGTAGGGTTTTATCGATTCTAAAAAAAAAATTATTATCCTCAAATGAATTATTGCACATGTAAAGTCGAATTGCATGGTTGTATAAACATATGTGTCTATATAAAGTTATCTAAAAAATATATACTTTGCAAAGAGAAAATCATAAATTTAAAATAAAATTATATTTCAAGTATTAATTTATCTTATATATATATATGTTTTTATAGTTATCTTATCATTCCCAACTATAACATATCTGTTTTTAATATTTTTCTTGTAATAATCATAGGTTTATATTATATATATTTAACCTGGCATTTTTTTATACGTTAAATAATTTATTAAAAATCAAACATTTATGGCTTTACTCATTTATTACTGCAATTTACATCAAGCTTACAAGAAAAGTTTAACAAGATATGTGACTGAGTTGTTACTGACTATATAAGTTAGGGACTGTTTATAATCGCCCGTTTAAATTTCGATTTCCACTCTCTCAAAACGTGTCCTTTTCATCAACTGAACAAACAGGACTCTTGTCATGCTAAAAAATTATTTGCATGATCTCCTTTTTGTTTAATTGAGATAAAAAAAAAAACCTCTTCACCTCTGTCTCCCTTTCTCTTCCAGCCTTGAGTTTTTCAGACAGATTCCGGCCTGGTCCGATCCAGTGCATAACAGTTAGGGTTTTTGTTTCGCTCTCTCTGTTGCACTGTATTATTTAGTAAAGTAAAATCTAGCACCGACAAGATAAGACAACAGTCATGAGTAATCATCGAGTGAAGTTTGTGAGTCGACTCACTTTGATCCAGACGCTAATGACTGTCTTTGTTCTTTACCTTCTATTCATGACCCTTCAAGTCCCTCTCGTTTTCAAAACAGCCCTTCTTTACGCTTCAGACGGCTCTTTCAGCGATGCCTTACCCAGGCCTCTATATTT
>CM063597.1:1432494-1458936 GCA_032356905.1 Salix exigua | reverse complement strand
CATGCACTTCTCAAATCAGAGACATGAAAGCCAAGAAGCCTGAGCAAGTGCATGTTCCTTCCCTTCAGTCTGGCTTTAATATGTACAATTTTATTCTATTTATTATCAATAATAAGCATTGATATGTATCTATTGTCCATTCTCAATTACAGTTCTTTCTGTAAATTGTAGGATAAAATTGGTGTAAATTAAACTCTGTTCAGACATGAAAAGATAGAGATCATTTACAGAATTTATAACATTAATAACATGCAGATTTTCTTTTCAGGCGGTCAGATTCAACATTGATTGCAGCATGGGAGCTCTCAAGTCTGGCATATAAGTTGAGCAGTATATGCACTCACCTCAGACGACAGGTGGATTTGTGTCATCAACAAATGGGTACCTGATTTGTTTCTCGGGACAGATTTGGAAACCTATTTCCAAGTGATCAATGTGAAATCCATTATGAATTATTTTGACACCTCATCTTTTTGCAAAACTTGCAGAGGAAAAGATGCATCAGAAGCTGCTAAAAGTTTTCCAGGAGGTCCATCCTGATAACCAAGATGTCCTAGGAATATTATTGGCTACAAAGGATGAGTTACCACTCAAGAATTCCTCCACACAACACAAGGTAATTACTATTTTTCCTAATAGTGTCTTCTTCGTCTGGCAATCCAACATCCACGCAAGAAGGGGAAAAAACAGAGAGAAAGAGAGAGTGAGCCAAGCCATGATGCTTAACGACACTTGATTCATGTAGTCTAAATGATTTCTGGCTCTAAAAATGTGAAGAACAAAGAGGATTTGATCTTCGTTCTATCCACAACATCGCATCTGATATGATTTTCCTTGAGTTCATTTACAGCTAGGTGTGTCTGAAGTGAAGGACAAGGTAGTTTTAATTTTGGTATCGAAGGCAGAGCTCCTTCCACTAGAGGGATTGCTTCTTCTGCTTGAGAGAACATATGAACATCATCACCACAAGAAGTTAGAGGGAAGTTATGAAATTGTTTGGATTTCAGTTTCTGATACATGGACTGATTCTGAGAGGGACATGTTCGATTTTCTGTCAAACTCGCTGCCATGGTACTCAGTCCGGCGACCGTGGGTACTCTACTCAGCTGTTGTGAACTATGTAAAACAAGAATGGGGCTACAAAAATGCCCCTCTTATTGTAGTATTGGATTCACAAGGTATGGTCACAAACTCAAACGCAATGGATATGGTGTTCATCTGGGGTGCCAGAGCGTACCCCTTCTCATCTTCGAAAGAAGAACAACTCTGGGACGAAGAGAATTGGACCCTGAAACTTCTTCTCGATGAAATTGACCCTCTATTAACTTCCTGGGTATGATACTTGAATCTTCAATATGGTTGAATACTTAAGGAACTGCTTCAATCGCTTTTGCACTCATAAAATTGCATTGATCTCAGGTAGAAGAAGGAAGAAATATTTGCATTTATGGAAGTGACAACCTAGACTGGATTAGGGAATTCAATGCCAAATTTAAGGTAATCAGAAATGCTGGTGTGCAGCTTGAAATGGTGTATGCTGGCTGTAAAGACCTTAGCGAGCAAGTAAAACGCATTTTAGCAGTTATCGGTGAAGAACTGCACAGAAACTTGTTCACTTTCACAAAACTTCATTTCTTTTGGCTTCGGTTAGAGAGTATCAGAAGATCAAAACTCAAACTGGGACAAACAATCCATTCCGATGATCATATCTTGAAAGAGGTGTCGGCATTACTAGATACAGTAAACGAAGGGTGGGTCATAATCGGAAGAGGGAATACGGCAGACATTGTAAGACTTTCAGCTAGTGATGCAGTAAAATGGTTGGATAGGTTTCCAGAATGGGAAGAAAATGTGACAAAGTTAGGGTTCGTTTCAGCACTTAGAGCTGCCATTGATCCATCTCCTCCTCCTCCTCCTCATCCAGGGCCTTGCAACCATTCGAAAGTTGTTCCTTATGCAGAAGGGCTAACAGAAGATACTGTACTGTGTGAGAAGTGCATGCATCCCATGAAGAAGTACGTTGTTTATGAGTGAAATATCGAGATTTACAGAGCAAAAAAGCATCAAGCTATTTATTTTATTATGAATGTCTGACAGTTTATTATGATCATCTAATTACAGATTGATGCCACTTGATTTTACAGTACACTTGATCATGCATGTTCTTAGTAAAAAGGAAAGCAACCTTGTTCTGTTAATTCTCTGTGATCTGTATAAAGATAATGAGCGCACAAAAAAAGGTAGAAAAGGCGGCCTTCTACACGTTGCAGCTTTTGTTCCTCGGGATATAGGCTCCTCGATTAAATTAGTACGATGTGGACAACAAACATGGTGGTTATTATAGTTGTTTTTAAGAGAAAAAACATATCTAAAAAATAATTTAAAAACATAAATATTTTTTTCTTAAAACAAAAAAAAAAACAATTTTGAAAAGTAGTTTCCAAACACCTCCGTATAAAATAAGAGTTGTTATTATGCTAGCTTAGCTAATTAATTCATAGATGTTAAACCCGACCAATATCAACTTAGAAAACTAAGGCTCTAAACCTAATCAAGTTCGAGTTTTAAATTAAATTCAAAAAAGTTATTATTTTCATCAATTAAGTTTTTAATTACCCGATTAGGCTGATCTAAACTCGAATGAAATTAGGCCGGGTTTGAAAGATATTTTCTTAATAAATTAATTTAAAATTCAATTTAATATGGACAAGCTAAGTATCTCGGATTAATCTACTAGGGTCAGAACTATTAATTCAAAATCATCTATTTTTAAAAAAAGATCAACCAAGATTTTTATTTTCAATTTACATCCTAGTTAGTAACTTTTTATTTCCCCCTCGCTCGGTAAAGGTGTCTAAAGCCGTTGTGCCTTATTCCCACCTTCCTTGGGCTTCAAGTATATAGAATTGACGGGACTTGCTTATTCTTTTCCTTTTCCACCTTATGCTTTGATTTTGGGTCCCCGTTGCATTCTTTGGAATTTCATAAAGTTTGAGGTTGGATAAGATCAAAAATCATCTGGAGTGATCTATTTTTTATTATCTTTCATAATCAGACAGTTACAGGCACCAAGGATGATGATGAGATTTGAATTTTAAATTTCTAGAACAGGATGATAATGATGATTGAAGAGTTGCATCTGATTTGGAGATTCATTTCATTTTTTATTGAAATTTAAGTTTTTATTTTGAATTATTTATATATATTTGGATCAAATAGACCGTTATCAAAATTATTTTTAAATTAAAAAAAATTATGTTTTCAGATCATTTTTGTATGTTGATGCCAAAAAATATCTGTAAAAAAAAAATATTATTTTAATATATTCTTCAACTTTATTCTCAAACAGTCACTTTGTGACTTTATAACCTTCTAATCAATTATAACCTTTTACTTGTTATTATACTCCAGTATATATATTTTTTTCATGTTTAAAAAAAATTACAGTTACCAGCGCTTGAGTAATTTTAATATGAACTAATAAAAATACCCTTTTAAGTCAATATAATAAATAATAATAATAATAATAATAATAATAAATGTATAAATTGATGCATGGATAAGCTTAGTTACATATTGAAATGCCCCATGTAACGCCACGCACATGAACATGAATAGTTTTTTGAAAGTATTATTGATTAAAGTTATTTTTGTTAATTCATATTAAAACTATAATGTTTTGCACGAATCACCATTAAATTTAACAGAAATAATTGATAAAGCGGTATATAGTAAAGAAAAAAACTAAATATTAATTATAATTAATTGTTTTTGTTTGTAAAGGATACATGACTGATATAAAGGTATTTTGATAGGTTGATTTTTTTAATAATACGAAATAGTTTTGATACTTTATATTTGGTATAAAAGTTTTAAACTTTATATGTAAAACAAATCGATTAAGTTAAATTTAATTATGAGTTTTTGATGTTGTTGACTTCCTATTTTATCTAGGCCGATTTAAGGCACGAATAAAGCTTCTTTAGTTAATGAGTTTTAATTTTAGGTTGTCCGTATATTTAAAATATTTGTTCGGGTAAATGAATTAGTTGGAACATAATTTGGCGTTTTAAATTTTGATTCAAAAGAAATTAGGAAAAAAGAAAATGAGTAATTTAGTTTAGAAATTACATGTTTAGTCTCTCTATTTCTAAATCCATTTATAACTCGTTGATCCCTTCTGCAATTTTATATTTGTTTTATATTTATTTCATTTTTGAGAAATAAAAAGAAAAGAGAAAAGGAGCACATATATAAGATGAAGAGATCTAGAAGACCTTTTTTAGAAGAAAAACAAATCCTATCGAACTAAGAAGGTAAAAAATCGTGATAAAAGGTTTGCTCTTATATTATTTCAAGTTTAAATTATATAATTATTAATATAATAATTATTGAAAATTTAAATGGTTATTAATTTCAAAACTTATTCCAATCACGACGTTAAAAAAACGATCGTAAAAATATGAGGTTAAGGGATTGTTTAATCGTATTTTATACAATAATAACTAATTTATTTATTTATTGTGAACGGATAAGATATGCTTTAATAATAGTGTATGCCCTACCACAACGTCAGGAAAGAGACGCGTTATTATTAAAGGTAGGTGGTCTGGAAAACTGAGAAAACAAGGAGCATATAATTCTCTTGCATGCCTCCTTTAACTTTAATGATGCAAGATTTCTTACGTCGTAAAAGACGTAGAAACATTCGTCAGGGAAATTTCATAAACATTCTCTGTTTAACGTGCAACCATTTCGGAATAACACACGAATTGAAGTTCTATTTTACACACGGGAGCATGCAGCACAGATAACTGCTGGTGGATATATTGAATGCTGCCGCCTTCCATGGTGATATGATTAAGAGTAGTACTGCTGCCGTTTAATTTCTTCGTTTGTAAATATAATCTCATTCCATGAGGTTGAAATTTGAATTCCAGATCTTTGATCAGCAGGAGTGCATTACATTAATTAACTAGCGTCAGCTGAGCTACAGCTCGTAAATGATCGGTATGTTTAAGAAAACGAAAGGAATTCAACTTCAGAGAGTCTCAACAAACATCGCAGGGGCAATATTGCTGCCGAAACAACATTACTTCTGTTTTTTTACGGGTAAACCCGTGTCTGTAAAGCATATTTTATAAATTCAAGTGAACAAGTAAAATCTTGACTGTCTTAGATTCTTATAAAGGATACACATTCTGACTATAACTTGGAACTTGTTGTGCATGGGAAGTGCACTTTGTAGATATAGGTAAACGAGTGAAACCCTGATTATCCTAATTTTTTATAAAGAATACACGTCCTGATTATAACTCGAGACTTGTTGTGCATGCAGACTGAAACACAACGATACGATAATGTGCTAATTGCAAGGCTAAGGAAATATTGATATGAACTAAAGATCCAGCATCAACGTGTTCCACAGAATTAAAAGTTAAATAAGAAATCGTAGTATTCGGATCTGAGACAGCATTGTTAAAATCAAAGCCAAAGGAGATGGTAACTTATCCAAAATATATTACCTCTCTCTAGGGGAACTTTAGAGCATAAACCCTGACTGAAGCAAGGTATTAATTCTAGCTTCGACCTAGCTATAAATACAGGTCTCGGATCAGCTAACCAAATCCATACCAACACAAGCTGCTCACTCTCTCTCTTTCCCTCTTAGAATTTGAATATCTATATCGTTTTCTTTGACCTCAATGGCATTGGTACCTCATCAAAAGGGGACGAGGCGTGAACGCAACATGTTCACTTCATCTGATGACACTGCAATGATGAAGCAAATTCTGGCCACTCATGCTCCTGATGGCCGTGATGAGTTTTCTGTGAAGCCTCTTCTTCAAGTTGTTGGCGACATTTTCCTCCGTGCCACCCCTCCGGGCGGCATAACCGACATTGTTCAGCATCAAGTATATACACAACCAGTAGTAGTGCTTCTAGCCTGCTGTATTTTCATTTGCCTATTATATATATATATATATATATATATATATATATATATATATATATTGGTATAGTAATGTATTCAGCATTATTATATATGTTTCTGATAATCACTGGAGACTTGTATATTTTAGGGAGCTCATCAAGCACAACTTGATGAATTGGAAGAGAAGGCTCAAAATGGCTTTCATGAAACGATCGAGACGCTGTCTTACACTATCAACAAGATTTCCTGCGAGGTGAGTTTGGAATTAAAATCGTAAGAGAAAAGATTTGTGGGCTTACAAGTTTATAAAGACACAGTACTCATGAATACGCTGATTTGTTTTCCAACAGATGTCCTGCAAGTGTTCTGGAGGTGGAGATGCGCATGCAACGACTATCGCAATATTCCACTTAGTATCAAACTACACATGGGACGAAAAGGTGGTGCTAGCGTTGGCTGGATTCGCCGTGATCTATGGGGAGTTCTGGCTTGTCGCCCAGCTTTACCTTACAAACCCTCTAGCTAAAGCGGTTGCACTTCTGAAGCAATTGCCGGATGTGATTGAACGATCAGCTGACAATCTGAAACCCAAGTTTGAGGCACTCACCAGCCTTATCAGAGCCATGATGGAGGTGGCCAAATGCATCGTTGATTTGAAGGGGCTTCCGTCTCAATACATCACCCCAGACACTCCAGAAATGCTAACTGCCACTGCGCATATCCCCACTGCTGTTTACTGGACCATCAGGGGTATTGTGGTTTGCGCATCACAAATTATGGGCCTTGTTGGCATGGGACATGAGTATGTGTTTTCTTCTCCATGATAAATTTAATTTCTCAATAATTTTGCCCCGTTCCCAGACAATATGCAACATGCATGGGCTTGTACATTGATTAGAAATATTTTGCACCAAAATAACAAATTGACAAGCTCAGTCAGCTCTGGCTCCAGGTATGAAAGTACTTGAATGGTTTGCCCGTGCATGCAAAGCACCCAAAAGTAGAGTGAAAGGGGTGATAAATTTTGCTTTTGTATCTCACGATATGCTGCCCCGCATGCAGGTACACAGCATCCACAACAGAGGTTTGGGAGGTATCAGGCTTTGTCCACAAGGTTAATAATATTCACAGCCTTCTCGAGAAGCAGCTCGAACTTTGTAAACAACACATAAGTGAGTCCGAGCCCACTCAAATAATTGTAATCCATATCAAACAGCATATTATATATTATTCACCATTTTCAAAAACTATGTTTTTATGTAAAATACATGCTCGATGGTGATTACTAGTGATCTCTCTGTGGCCCAGATGACAAAAAACATCTTGAAGCATTTCAGAAACTTGTGAGCCTGTTCGAAGCTTCGCACAATATTGACAGCATGAGGAGATATAGGGCTTTGATTTGTGACAAGGACGATCAACAACCACTCTTTGATGGTTCCACCAAGAAAAGGGTTCGGTTATTCTTTTGTTCTTTCAGTCCATCCATTTTATTCAGACTATATTGCTGCTAGTTAATTCCCTGGATAATAGAGACTAGAGAGATTGTTGACTAAAATTTATTTGTTAATGATCCTGCTACATGGATATACAAGTATAAAACAGATTTCCCACTGCTAATTACAGGAAAACCTTGATGTGTTGAGAAGGAGGAGTGTGCTGCTGCTGATTTCGGACCTCGAAAACTCGCTTGATGACCTTTCAATTCTGAAAACAATGTACAGTGAGGAGTGGCGGCAACCGGGAAGGCCAGATGGTCGGTATGAGGTTGTATGGCTCCCAATTGTGGGCAAAAACTCCCAGTGGAATGAAAAAAAAGAAACGCTGTTTGTGGATTTGAAGGAGATGATGCCATGGTACTCTGTCTCTCACCCTTCATTGCTAGATTTTGCAGTCATCAGGTACATCAAAGAGGTGTGGCACTTCAACAAGAAGCCCATTCTTGTGGCCTTGGATCAGCAAGGTAAAGTGGTCAACCTCAATGCAATCCATATGATGTGTATTTGGAGAAGCCTGGCTTTCCCTTTCACTAGCTCAAGGGAGGAAGAACTCTGGAAGCAAGAAACCTGGAATATCGATCTATTGGCAGACAGCATTGATCCAATGATCCAATCTTGGGTATCGCTTTGCTCTCTTGCTTGCATGTATAATAATCAAAAACTATCTCACCAATGCATCGGCATCATCTACTACTTCCAATTTCTCAGCAGAGATGGATTCAAATTTTCTAACTTGAAACTGATTTATAAACTAGCCAACAACCCGAGTGGTTTCAGAGGAATTTCATAAGCGCGTTATTAATTAATTGTCATTGCAGATGGAGCAAGACAAGTACATATGCTTGTATGGTGGGGAGGATATGGAGTGGATCCGTAAATTCACCACGACTGCAAAACGTGTTGCGAACGAAGAAGCCAATATACAGCTAGAAATGCTGCACGTAGGGAAGAGCAGACCCAGGGAGAAAGTTAGAAAAACAGCGATCTTATTCAGAGCGAGAATCTTAGCCATGTATTGCCAGACCTTACTTCGATCTGGTTCTTTTGGGTGAGGCTGGAGAGCATGTTGCGTTCCAAATCCAAAGTGCCATACCAGGGGCCTGCAGAGAAAGACACAATCATGAAAGAGATAATGACAATGCTCAGTTTCGATGGAAGTGATCAAGGATGGGCTGTGATCAGTAAGGGACGGGGTGAAATGGCCAGGGAAAGGGGAGACGCCATGTTCAGAGCTTTTGATGAGTACGGTGCATGGAGCGAAAACGCAACTGAAGAGGGCTTTGTGCCTGCAATGATTAAATACCTCCATGAACAACATAGTCCATCACACTGCAACCGTCTGATACTGCCGGGGACGACAGGGAACATCCAGGAGAGGGTTGTTTGTGCAGAATGTGGTCGTTCCATGGAGAAGTTCATCATGTATCGCTGCTGCACCGATTAAGAAGCAGGGCTCTTTACGTTTTCAATCACTACGCATTTCCATTAATACTTACGGCCGCCACTGCTGCTGCCGATACTATCTATGGTGTTGTTGCTGATTATGTCCTGGTGTGGAATTATCAAGGCTTTTCAATTACTATTATGTTAATTGCATTGTAATATGATGCTTATAATTATTATGAGTGTGGTTTGCAGTAACATCTCTGGCCTCTACATATCCGTATCAAGGCTTTTACCAATCATCAGAAGTTCAACTGTCAATTAGAGCATGTCCCGAGGCCTCGGTGACAATGATTTGGGTTCGAACAACGACCTCGGAAACGTTAAGGAATCGAGTCAACACTCGAAACCATTTACTAAACAGCTGTAGCTGGTTCCAACTTTTTATTGCCAGGGACATTTTTAATCTCTGGGAAATAAAAACAAACTAAGACCAGATCGAAAAACACAGACAGGGATGTACCAGGAGACAGGTAACACGGCGCTGGAAACTGAACACCGTGCTGTTTAATACTGGTATTAATATCAATTAATTTATGCTTCGGAAACATGAATTTCTCCCACTGTTAATTACAAGGGAGAGTTCACCAGTAGGAAGCAACAGCAAAATAAACACATTCTCATTCAAAATAGAAATTGTTTAAAAATGTTGCAAACCCAGCCATGAAACCAAACCACGATTTTCCAAAGAAACGCGGCATGAATTATATATACATATATATTGATAGGATTCGATAGAAATTATCTTTTAGCTATTGGCGGGATATTTGAAAAGAAGAGTTATCAGTGGGAGGGAAAATTGGAAACATAAATAGTTAGAGTCCACGTGTCAATTTAGTTATGAGTTTGTTGCATTTTCTGTTTTGCTTTCATTTCTGTTGTAAACACCAATTGGTGCAAGGCTTCATATACAGCCATAGTAGCCATTTTACGGGACACGATTGAAATATACACAGAGTTCTTTTCTTGGCTTTTCCTTTGTTCCCCTGTTCTTGGCTGTCTTCTGAGGTTGAAAGATAGAGTCCTATCATTGGTATCAGAGCCTTTGATCCTCTAAGCTGTTCCTTCAGTGTATGCCCCGTGCTAGTATTCGTACCCGATCATCATCCATGGAAGCTCGTGTTTCTGCGCTGGAAGCTTTGGGTACCAAGAATCAACTTCTTCTGGAATCTAATCAGCTTCTTCTAGAATCTCTGCAGCGACTTCTTGAGGATAAATTCATTTCAATTGATAAGAGATTTGAATCAATCGAAGCTCGGTTTGAGGGAAGTAACGACAAAGATGGTGAATGCAGTCGCAAACGAGGTGGGTTGGACCCACGAGAAAAAGAGAAAGGTTATCCTTCTGATAACCGAATGCCCTTCATTAAGATGGATTTCCCACGATTCAGTGATGGTGATGATCCAATTGAATGGGTCTATAAAGCGGAGCAGTACTTCGATTATTTCTCGGTGCCACCTGAGAAGAAAGTTAAAATGGTCTCCTTCCATCTTGATAGGGAGGTCTTGCAGTGGTTTCAGTGGGAGGAGTATGCATCTTCTTTCTCTAATTGGGAGGATTTCACAAAGGCATTTTGCAAGGAGTTTGGCCCGCATGGATTTGAGGATTTTGCAGAGGCCTTTTTCAAACTTCGTCAGACAGGGACACTGAAGGATTACATTGCTGAATTCAGAAAATTGGCAACCAGAATCCGTGACCTTAGCCCAACTCTGAGGCTAAGCTGCTTCATTGGGGGATTACGAGAAGTAATCAGGCACGATGTTAAGCTGCTGCGACCTGCCACAGTTCACGAAGCCATGAGTTTTGCTCATGAAGTGGATGCTAAATTCCAGAAATTAAGATTGGTACATTCTTCTGGTAATTCTAGCTCACGATTACCTCAGTCACCATTACAACATGATGTAATACCTGCTAGAACTAGAATTGAGCCCATCTCTTGCAAGGATATGTCCTTCAAAAAACTCACACCTGAGGAAGTCCAATTTAAGAGGCAGAATAACCTCTGTTTTTATTGTGATGAGAAGTTTGTGAGGGGACATAAATGTGCTCGAAATCAAGTATTATTGTTAGATATGGGTTATAACAGCTTCGAAGAGGAGGAAATAGCCTGGGAATCACAACCAGTTGAGCAGATAACAGAGGTCGGTGCATGTTGTATCACTTGCATGTGCACTATATGGGATTCAGGCTCCTAATGCCAATAAAACCATGAAAATCACTGTTGTTATTAAGAACTGTGTTGTTGTGGTATTGCTTGACTCGGGTAGCTCTCATAATTTCATGCATATTGGTCTGGTTAAGAAGATTAGGTTGGAAGTTAGACCCAACTTATAATTGTGATGTCATGATTGCGGATGGGGGCAAGTTCAATGTAAGGGTCCTGTGTTCGCTGTGCCATTAACTATTGGCAGCTATGGATATACTTCGGACATGTATGCATTACAATTGGGAGGTTGTGACATTGTATTGGGAGTGCAGTGGTTGAGAACTCTCGGTCGGTTTTATGGGATTTTGAGGCATTAACTATGAAATTACGGTGTGGAAGGGAGCAGATTTGTTTGTCCGAGTGCTAGACCTCAAGCTCCATCCCCTATTTCGTGTCAACAAATGGACAAGTTATTATTATCGAGGATCTTGTGGGGTGTTATTGTGTGCCATAGAAGGTGGAAGCTTGGCCATACCGCGCCTACACTTGCTCGATAAGTTGTCTTCTATGCGACAACAAGAATTGCAATCTCTGCTGGACTCCTTTGTTGCCATTTTTGGTACGCCCACATCTCTTCCTCCTGTGAGAGATTTTGATCATCGGATACCCTTAATTGCGGGTTGCAAACCACCAAGCATTCGGCCTTATGCTTATGGTCCCTTCCAGAAGTCAGAAATTGAGAAGTGTGTCAAGGAGCTGCTGGAAGCTGGTTTTGTGAGGAATAACCATAGTCCCTTCTCTTCACCAGTCTTGTTGGTCAAGAAGAAAGATAATACATGGCGGATGTGCATGGATTATAGACAGTTAAACGAGTTGACTATAAAGGATAAGTATCCCATTCCACTTATTGATGACCTATTGGATGAGTTGCATGGGGCAAAGTACTTCTCCAAATTAGACTTGAGGAGCGGCTACCATCAAATCAGAGTTCATTCGGAGGATATTGAGAAAACAACTTTCCGAACTCATGAGGGCCATTCACAATTTCTTGTGATGCCCTTCGGATTGACAATTGCCCCAAGCAACCTTTCAAGGTCTTATGAATGAGGTTTTTCGGACTTATTTGAGGAGGTTTGTTTTGGTATTTTTGGCGATATCCTTGTTTACAGATATTTCTTGGCGGATCATTTAAGGCATTTGCATACTTGTTTTGGGAGTATTGAAGCATCACCAATTGTTTGTCAAGATGTCAAAGTGTGCTTTTGGGGTGGTTGCTATTTAGTACTTAGGCCACATTGTCTCAAGGGAAGGAGTGACTGCAGATCCATCCAAGTTAAAGGCGGTTGCAGAATGGCCTATCCCTTCCTCGGTGAAGAGCTTGAGAGGATTTTTGGGTCTTACAGGCTATTATAGGAAGTTTATTCCTCATTACGGTAAAGAAAGCTTCCCATTGACTCAGTTGACCAAGAAAGATGGGTTTGTGTGGTCTTCGGAAGCTGCGACTGCCTTCCACGAGGCTCAAAGAAGCGATGCTATCTCCCATGGTGTTGGTACTGCCAAACTTCACCAAACCTTTTATCATAGAGAGTGACGCCTCTGGATATGGTATAGGCGCTGTGTTACAGCAGGAGGGAGACCCATTGCATTCACTAGCAAGGCTTTGGGTCCTCGAAATAGAGCTCTTTCCACTTATGAGAGGAAATGATGGCATTGTTCATGCTATTAAGAAGTGGCATCATTACTTGCAGGGGAGGCATTTTGTCATAAGGACGGATCATCACAGCCTTAAATATTTCCTCAACCATAAGGCGCACACCCCTTTTCAACAAAAATGGGTTACTAAGTTGCTGGGCTATGATTATGAAATTCGAGTACAAACACTGGAGTGACAATAAAGCAGTGATGCTTTGTCAAGGTCTCCAATCGACAATACAGACCACTGCACATGCTCCTTCGAGGAATATGGTGGCCTCGGGACAAGAGGTTTATGAGCCACAAATGGAGAATTTGGCAATCACTTATCCTTATCACAGTTGGATGGATGATTTGCGAAGATATAATGAAGGGGATTCTTGGATCAATAGCAAGAAACAACAAGTGTTGGCGACTAATGATCCTACACAGCAATTACCTTCACAATCTCCGTCAGCGACTAATCATTTGACTAAGTTTCATATTGATAATGGCCTTCTCAAGTATAACTCGAGAATAGTCCTTAGTCCGGGTTCGGTGTGGATAGCTAAGGTATTCGCGGCTCATCATTCATGTCACGACCGAGTCCGGATCCGTGATCGGCACATAGGCATGGTCCCCCTCAAGGTCCCACACCTATGCGAACCCAAACTTACACACACACTTATCATTCAACTTCGAATTGACGCAATGGAAATATCAAAATAGACTTCATTACATAATTCGATTGTCCTTACACACAAGATGATTACATATGGTTTTACTTGTGGAGCACTAACTAGACATATGGACAAAATATCAAGCACAACCAAAATAGCAGGTTCCAAGAGTAGGACAAATTGACCTGCTAGCAAGCTACAATCCTGAAAATAATGAATAATGAGGGGGGTGAGTTCAACAACTCAGTGAGTAGATAATATCCAATATACACATACGAGATAAATATAGCAAAAAGAAGTATATTAACAAATAGGTTCGAAGTTCTTACAAACAAACATGTGATGGTTCCTCAAATAGGTCATAACAAGAATTCAATAGGTAAAGCTCGTCAGAAAATCAGAATGCAATGAGCATGAGGCTCCGTACTGTGGGATGATCAGTCCACACAGGTTGGTGACTTCCCCGACCAACTAGGGTTTCAGATACGATGTGCACAAAGACTAACATTCCCCTGTTAGCATGGGTATTCTGACTAGCATACCGTAGGTACATATATATATCATAATCAAACAGACATATTCATATCTCAAGGCTCAACTCATGATATCGATCAAATGAGGAGCTATCAATTCACAAACAGATATTGGCTCATATCAAGAACATATATTCAATAATTGATTATGCTTTATCGTAACAAGAATAATACTTAACATATATATTATCAAGAAACATAATCCAAATACTATCAAATCAAATATTTATAATATTTCTCATGCATATTAAATATTATCCACTCACCGGACTCAAAAGCAGACAAATTCCAAAAGCAGAATGTTAGCGAAACTTTCTCGATGTCCACGGGTAGAGTATCGGGATTATCTGATTATATAAAAGAAGATATACTCAAAATGACTCAAAAGAAGTAAAATACTTTTAATAACATATCTAAGAGTTCAAATCATAATCCTATGTATTTTTAAATCAAACTATTCATTTTTCGCAAAACCTAAAACAAAGGTTTCTTCCAAAATCTAATTCCAAATACTTAACTCATAAATTGATAATAATCCATCAAATGAACTTCAACTATTCATCAAACCAATCTGAAATGCTATTATTTCATCTAGGGACCATTCTGAATTTTCCTCATATTTTTAGGACCAAATCGTAATTTTACCAAATTGAAGGACTAAATTGAACTCCTCTTAAATTCACAACTATACTGAAATTTTATCCATAATTCATCCTCAATTCTGTCCAGAATCTCGAATTTCACCCCAGGGACCAAACTGTAATTTTTCCAAAGTTCGGGGACCAAACTGTAATTTTCACAAAAAGGACCAAAATGACATTTTGTCATCTTCAACCTCAACCCAGAATTTCCAGCAAGGGTTTTCAATTTTCTCAACATTATTTCACCATTTTTCTCAATATTTTCTTAAACCAAACATCTCAAAACTTCAAAATCATCTACAATCAACTAATTAAACCATTACCCAACACTTTCAACCCTTAACATCTCTATTAATTCATCAATCAAAACCAAATAAATTTTTCAAACCCTAACAATCAATACAAACCAAATCATAGCTAATAATCATATTTATACATAAATAAATACACATATTACCTTAACAACTTATTTCTCCTTCTTCTTTTCTCTTCCTCTTCTCTTTCCCTCTTTTCTCTTCTTCTTCTTTCTTCCTCTCTTCCAATTCTCTCTCTCAATTTCAGATCTATCTCTCTCTTTTTTTTTCCTTTTCTTTTCTATTTATATTTACTAGCTTGTACTATTACTACAACACCCTTAGCTTAATTCTAAGCCACTAAGGGCATCCATGTATTTTCCTTATTAAAATTTCAAAACACCACAATTCGGTTCCTACAATTGGGCATGTCTGGATTCTTGAAGACCTATCGGAGGTTATCTCGCAGCTTTTATTGGTCGGGCATGAAACACGATGTGCAAAAAATGGTGGTCGAATGCCACACTTGTCAGCAAGCACAAGTATGAAACATTATCACCTACTGAGATTGTTACATCCTCTTCCAATACTGGAGAAGGTTTGGGTGACATCTCAATGGACTTTATCGAGGGTTTGCCTCCTTGCCAAGGGAAATCTGTTATTTTTGTTGTGGTGGATCGGCTGAGCAAGTATGCCCATTTCATTGCTCTAGCCCACCCTTACTCAGCTTCCACCATTGCTCAAACCTTTGTGGATCAGGTGTTCAGGTTACACGGTATGCCTAGAACCATTGTGTGTGACAGGGATCCAGTGTTTGTAAGTGATTTCTGGAGAGAATTCTTCAAATTGCATGATGTGGCTTTAAGGATGAGATCCTCAGACAGATGGGCGGATCGAGGTGGTCAATAGGTGCTTAGAAACCTACTTAAGGTGTTTCTGTCGCAGCTCAGCCTAAGAGGTGGTTGTCGTGGCTGTCTTGGGCGAATCGGTTACAATACTCGCTTATCACACATCGACAAAGTCGACCCGTTTGAGGTGGTGTATGGGCGGACCCTCCTACTATTACTCCCTACGAACCAGGCACTACACGAATTGACGAGTGTTGGCGAAGCTTGGCTGCAAGGGACAAAATGTTGTCCTTACTCAAATCCAATCTCCTTGCAAGACAAAATAGAATGAAGTCTCAGTCGACAAGCATCGATCCGAAGGGAATTTCAGGTTGGGGATTTGGTATATTTGCGTTTGGTTCAGATGCAGTTGAGGTCATTGGTGATCACAATTACCATAAACTCTTGCCCAAATTCTATGGTCCTTATGAGATATTAGAAAGGTTGAGGCGTGAGCTTATAAGTTGAAACTACCTCCAGGATGCAAGATTCACCCCACATTTCATGTGTCATGTTTAAAGAAGCATTTAGGGGTGCGGTGGTTCCTTCATTAACATCGCCACGAGTTCATCGAAGATGGAATTGTACAAGATGAGCCACTGACAATTTTGGAGAGGAAACTTGTCAATCGGGGCCATGCTGCAGGAGTGAATATGTTAGTGCATTGGAAGGGGCATACACAGGAGGATGCTACATGGGAGGACTATACGAGCATGAAAGCTAGATTTCCTGAGTTCATTACTGCAAGGGAAGCTGATTTTAATTCTCGAATTATCTCCGGTTTGTCCTGTTTACGTGAATTAAGTTTCCAATTCTTGTAAACTTAGTTTCAAAAGGGTGGGTAATGATAGGATTCAATAGAAATTATCTTTTAGCTATTAGCGGGATATTTGAAAAGAAGAGTTATCGGTGGGAGGGAAAATTGGAAACATAAATAGTTAGAGTCCACGTGTCAATTTAGTTATGAGTTTGTTGCATTTTCTGTTTTGCTTTCATTTACATTGTAAACACCAATTGGTGCAAGGCTTCATATACTGACCATAGTAGCCATATTACGGGACACGATTGAAATATACACGAGTTCTTTTCTTGGCTTTTCCTTTGTTCCCCTGTTCTTGGTCGTCTTCGAGGTTGAAAGATAGAGTCCTATCATATATGAAAGAGTATGGGATTGCAATAAATGTACGCTTCCGTTGACACGTCCTCCCGGATCTGTAAAAGCCATTGAAGAACGCAACGCCTATCGAAAGCGATCGACAGAAAACAAGTAGAAAAAAGAAGGAACAAGACCAAGAAACAAGAACAAACTGAGTCCTAGAACAGGATGAACAACACGGAGAGGAGATGGGGGGAGGGGGCGCCGCTAGGGATTCCTATGATTCATGTTGTGCAGGTGCTAGGGGTTTTATTTATATAAAGCGTGGATGTGATTTTCTTTTCGTAACATGACAAGAATGCCCCTCAAGCCAAGGCCCAGAATGATACTTCATGAAAGCCTACACTAGCATGCCCGAGTAGGATTTCTTTTAAGAGCAACGGATGAGCTTCGCAAGCCCGTATTCCCTTGGCACGTGGGTTCGGGTTGGGTTGGGATAAGACCTCCTTGTATTTTGAAATCACTAAAAAAAACGGGGTTTATTGTAACTCTGCTCATAAAAAACTATTCATTTGAATAATATTTTTCTAATTTTTTGGAATTTTTTATTTTAAAAATATAATTGAATTTCATACTTCAAAATTAGATTTATTTGTGGTTAAATTTCATAATTATGTTTTATACAGAGTTAATTAATCTCATCATCATCATGATGATTATGAACTACAAATTTGATAAGTTAAGCTTTGTCTTTTTAAAGTTGAAATGCAACAACCCTTTTTCTCTCTTGCACCAAAACAAATACTAAAATAAAAAAAAATAAAGTTTGGTACCATAATGTTGTTTTCAGAAAATATTATAGGGATTGATTAACTAATAACTTCAAAAAATAGGGGCAAAAATTATATTTTTAAACCAATTGCAGACATGCTATTTATTTTACTTGAATTTTTATTTTGATCTCTTGTCTTTCAATTCAACCCTTACCCCAAGAAACAAATGTAATTAAAAAACACAAGCTTATTTTTGTTATGTTAAAGCACTATAATAGGAATTTTAGCACCAAAATAAAATAAAATAAAATAAATATTACGGATGAGTGGTTTTTTTAAACATTATTTAAACATTTATCACAAGTATAAACAAATAAAAAAGGAGTTCATATTTATTTTAGTTTAACATGAGATACAAAATTGCAAGCACTAGTCTTGTAGCATTCAATCTATCAGCTACTTCAAAATAATAATAAATCAAGGCCAGTTTGGACTTTGGATGAGCTGAAAAATTTGCCCCCAAAAAAAAATTTTACGACACTCCTTCGCCGCAGGTAACGATGTATATATGCTTCGTGGACGTGGAGTACTTGACAAAGTTTTTATTTTATTCTTAAATATTTTATGATGTTTTTAATGTATTAATGTTAAAAAAATTAAAAATATTTCAATATATTTTCAAATAAAAACAATATATATTTGAAAAAATAGTATGCACCACAATTTCAAACACCCCTTTAATATAGTTAATTAAATATTCGTGAACAATTCAAACTTCGACCCTCTCGTAGATCCATGTCGGCTACTTTCCATGCAACTTGCTGTATAGTCTCGTGAAAAGCGGAAACGTGCATGTATCGTTCGGCTGTCTTTTTCGTCTTCACGATCAGGTCAACTGAATGAAATATTCTCAAAATTCATTGACTAAACGAATTTCAAGAGAGCTGGATCACAAGGGTCTGTGGGAGAGCTTTTATTTTTATTTTTATTTTTATTTTATCGTGGCTACCGTCGGCACTACCAATGACAGCATTTTCTTTTCGAGACATTGTTTTGTCTCCAGGATTTGCATGCTGTTCAAGGAATATTCAAGCTGAAAATATGATTGCTGATCATGGATGACAGGTCTCGTAAATTTTAATCCATTTGAAAATTTTAATTATATTTCTTTCTAGATCAAATAATTTCGTTAATTTTTGTACCGTCTCAAAAAATCATCCCACTTAAATTTTTAATTAAGCTCGTAAAATATAATTTATGTTATTATCTAATACACCCTCAAATGAAAATATTTTTGGCTTTAAATTTATACACAGACTCCCACTACTTCACACTTGATTTCTATTAAATAGAAAAATGATGATGAGATTCGAACATATAACTAATGAGTCAACAAAACTCTAATATCATTTTAGAGAATTATCTCATCTAAAAATTTAGGTTTTTAATTGAAATTCCAGAATAAAATTAATATTGTTCTAGTTTTGGAATATATATGAAAAATGTATGAAATTATATGGGTTTCACAGTTAAATATTTGTTTTTATTTCTTAGCGTATGAGTAATTTTTAAATACATACTCAAATAAAATGTTCCATTAAGTCAGGGATACAATGATTTTAAATGTATGAAATTATATAGTTTTCACAGTTGAATGTTTGTTTTTATTCCTTAGTGTATGGATAATTTTCAAATAGATATTCAATATTTTAATTTTATAAAGTAGATAGAGTGAGAGAGGCTGGTGACTTATCAAATTTTTAGTTTTTTCCTCTATCAATATAAATAAAAAAATAACCCAGTTTCTTATTTATATTTTTGAGCTCATCAAGTTTAGTATCTTAAATGAGAATTATAGTGCGTGCACACGCGCGTGAGCTTTATATATATGTCGATGATTTTATTTTAAGGAGCTAAAGTAAATAAACAATAAATTCTAAGAATAAAATGATTTTTTTTTAGTTTTATATATATTAAAAATAAATTATAAGAAAGTAAAAATTATAAACCATCTACATGGGTTGCTCGAAGTATACTTATAACCTTGAGTTTTTCTTTTTCTTACTCAAGAGGCCACTGGTCTTTTTTTTTTTCATATCCAAGTGGAAGGAAGACTCTTACAAAATGGTTGTCGCACTTTATCTATGAACATACAGACAGACGTTGTCGCACCCCAAAAAAATATGGTATAGCGCGGTATTGTGACGACCCTCCCCATGAGCGGGAGATTAAATGTCGGGAATTATCTATTTTTCAGAAAAAGGAGTCGCCGCCTAGTATTATGGTTACTAGAAAACCTAAGACTGGTCTTTCAGAGATTCTAGGGTAAGGGACTGGTTGCGTAAAGGGAAGGTTTTAACACCCCTAATACGTCCTATCTAAGGTAAGCTGCTTGACGTTTTGGATCGCCTATGATTTGCTATGGCCTTGCATTTTCAAAAGCATGTGTTAATTAAATAAAAAATGGGATATTACTCTGCTGAATGTTTTTTTTGGATATTAACCCCTTAGGATTTAATTATCCAAGTATCGATAGTGAATATATCATTCCCACCAAATATTTTGGATATCAGCCCTTTTAGGATTTATTTATCCAAATACCAACAGTGAATAATAGCATATTATTCTCACCGAATATTTTGGATAATAACCACTTAGGACTATTTACCCAAATACCAACAGTGAATAATAACATATCATTCCCATCGAATATTTTGGATTTTAACCCCTTTAGGACTTATTAATCCAAATACTGACGGTGAATAATAAACCCCAAAAAATAATTTTTTTTTGAAATATTGGCCAATACCTTTTGGATTTTACAAACTCGTTGTAAAATCTCAAAATGCAAGAAATAATTTTTCTTTGCTGAAATTCATGCTAAAACTCATTTTCTCTTCAAAACCCAAGATAATATATATTTTTTCAAAAGAAAGACAATTTTTAAAATATGCTAGTGTATTGGCCTTATGCAAGAGAAACAACACATTTTTAGGTTTTTTATATAAGAAAAAAATATATAAATATATATATATATATATATATATATATATATATTATCATTATTATTTTATTATTTATTTATTTATTTATTTATTTTATTATTTATTTTATTATTTTTCCTTGGTCAACAAGAATTGGAATACTTGGGTCATATCATCACTTCGGAAGGGGTCAAGGTGGACCAAAGAAAAATACAAGCGATGGTTGATTGGCCAAGGCCTACTAATATTTCTGAATGGCGTGGATTTTTAGGTCTTACAGGTGACTACCGGAAATTTGTCCGTAACTATGGTGTGCTAGCCTGTCCCCTCACCAATTTGTTGAAGAAGGGCCAATTCGGTTGGAGTGCCGAAGCTGATATGGCTTTTGAAGCTTTGAAGCAAGCCATGACCACAACACCTACTTTGGCTATGCCTGATTTTGATGATTCTTTTATTGTTGAGACAGATACTTCAGGTGATGGAATTGGTGTAGTCCTATCCTAAAAAGGAAGATCGATTGCCTTCATGAACTGTTCATTAGGGGTGCAAAACGAGCTTGGTCAACATATGCTCGCGAGATGCTGGCAATTGTAGTTGTTGTTCAGACTTGGAGGCCATATTTGATGGGGCGTAAATTTTTCATTCATACAGACCAGTGCAACCTTAAATATAGCTTGGAGTAGCGCATCACTACTCCAGAACAACAAAAGTGGGTCTCCAAATTATTTGGGCATGAGTATGAAATCCTCTACAAACCGGGCAAAGAAAACTCAGCCACAGATGCCTTGTCACGCCAATTGGATAGCCCGTGTCTTCGATGACGAGGATCCTATTTTTATTAGCAATTTCTGGCGTGAATTTTTCAAATTCGCAGGAACTTCATTGAAGATGAGTTCATCATATCACCCACATATGGATGGTCAAACAGAGGTGGTCATCCGGTGTGTCCAGCAGTATCTACGCTGTTTTGTCCGTCAACAACCTCGGAAAATGGTGTTCTTTTCTGCCATGGGCTGAGTACTGGTATAACACAGCCTATCACTCATCCACTGGTATGACTCCATTCCAAGCTTTGTATGGCAGATTGCCACCCCCAATTCCCCACTATGACAGAGGATCCTCTCCTGTTAATGAAGTGGATCAGCAACTCACTACAAGGGATGACATACTGCGTCTACTTAAGCTTAATTTACAAGCAGCAAACAACTGCATGCAGCAAGTTGCCAATTTGAAGCGCCGTGATCTCGAATTTCAGATCGGCAATTGGGTTTTTCTTCGACTACACCATATCGACAACGTACAGTTTTTCCAAGAGCTTCACAAAAATTGTCCAGTCATTTTTATGGTCCATTTCAAGTTGAAGAACGTATTGGGAAGGTAACATATAAGCTCAAGCTTCCTGAAGGGTCTCGCATTCATCCCGTTTTTCATGTTTCTTTACTTAAAAGAAAATTGGGGGACTCGATTGTGCCTATTATGGAGCTGCCATCATCCTCGGAGAATGACGGTGACATTGTGCTGCAGCCAGAGTCCATCTTGGACACGTGTTGGGTAAAGAAAGGTTCCAAGTTTGTCGAAGAAAATTTGGTGAAATGGCAATCTCTTCCAGCCGATGATGCCACGTGGGAGAACGCTAGTGAATTCCAGACCAAACTCAGCCATTTGAACCTTGAGGACAAGGTTCCTATTCGTGAGGGGGGTATTGATAAGATGACAACCACGACTGTTGAGCCACTTGAGTTGAGGAGGTCCAAACATAAACTTGTCAACAATCCTAAGTTCACTGACAATTGATAAATGTTGGAACAAGGGATGAGTTAGTGCGCCAGGATGAGTTAGTGCGCAATAATAGTGCAAGCATTTATAAATTAGTATGCAGTATTAGTTTATTAGTGTTAAACCATAATGGGTAGTAAATGGGGTATTAGTTTATTAGTGTTAAACCATAGTGGGTAGTAAGTGGGGTATAAGAAATAATAGTATTCGGATCTGAGACAGCATTGTTAAAATCAAAGCCAAAGGAGATGGTAACTTATCCAAAATATATTACCTCTCTCTAGGGGAACTTTAGAGCATAAACCCTGACTGAAGCAAGGTATTAATTCTAGCTTCGACCTAGCTATAAATACAGGTCTCGGATCAGCTAACCAAATCCATACCAACACAAGCTGTTCATCACTCCTCTCTCTTTCCCTCTTAGAATTTGAATATCTATATCGTTTTCTTTGACCTCAATGGCATTGGTACCTCATCAAAAGGGGACGAGGCGTGAACGCAACATGTTCACTTCATCTGATGACACTGCAATGATGAAGCAAATTCTGGCCACTCATGCTCCTGATGGCCGTGATGAGTTTTCTGTGAAGCCTCTTCTTCAAGTTGTTGGCGACATTTTCCTCCGTGCCACCCCTCCGGGCGGCATAACCGACATTGTTCAGCATCAAGTATATACACAACCAGTAGTAGTGCTTCTTGCCTGCTGTATTTTCATTTGCCTATATATATATATATATATATTGGTATAGTAATGTATTCAGCATTATTATATATGTTTCTGATAATCACTGGAGACTTGTATATTTTAGGGAGCTCATCAAGCACAACTTGATGAATTGGAAGAGAAGGCTCAAAATGGCTTTCATGAAACGATCGAGACGCTGTCTTACAGTATCAACAAGATTTCCTGCGAGGTAAGTTTGGAATTACAATCGTAACAGAAAAGATTTGTGGGCTTACAAGTTTATAAAGACACGGTACTTAGGAATACGCTGATTTGTTTTCCAACAGATGTCCTGCAAGTGTTCTGGAGGTGGAGATGCGCATGCAACCACTGTCGCAATATTCCACTTAGTATCAAACTACGCATGGGACGAAAAGGTGGTGCTAGCGTTGGCTGGATTCGCCGTGATCTATGGGGAGTTCTGGCTTGTCGCCCAGCTTTACTTCACAAACCCTCTAGCTAAAGCGGTTGCACTTCTGAAGCAATTGCCGGATATTATTGAACGAGCTGACAATCTGAAACCCAAGTTTGAGGCACTCAACAGCCTTATCAAAGCCATGATGGATGTGGCCAAATGCATCGTTGGGTTGAAGGGGCTTCCATCTCAATACATCACCCCAGACACTCCAGAAATGCTAGCTGCCAATGCGCATATCCCCACTGCTGTTTACTGGACCATCAGGGGTCTTGTGGTTTGCGCATCACAAATTATGGGCCTTGTTGGCATGGGACATGAGTATGTGTTTTCTTCTCCATGATAAATTTAATTTCTCGATAATTTTGCACCGTTCCTAGCCAATATGCAACATGCATGGGCTTGTACATTGATTAGAAATATTTTGCACCAAAATAACAAATTGACAAGTTCAGTCAGCTCTGGCTCCAGGTATGAAAGTACTTGAATGGTTTACCCGTGCATGCAAAGCACCCAAAAGTAGAGTGAAAGGGGTGATAAATTTTGCTTTTGTATCTCACGATATGCTGCCCCGCATGCAGGTACACAGCATCCACAACAGAGGTTTGGGAGGTATCAGGCTTTGTCCACAAGGTTAATAATATTCACAGCCTTCTCGAGAAGCAGCTCGAACTTTGTAAACAACACATAAGTGAGTCCGAGCCCACTCAAATAATTGTAATCCATATCAAACAGCATATTATATATTATTCACCATTTTCAAAAACTATGTTTTTATGTAAAATACATGCTCGATGGTGATTACTAGTGATCTCTCTGTGGCCCAGATGACAAAAAACATCTTGAAGCATTTCAGAAACTTGTGAGCCTGTTCGAAGCTTCGCACAATATTGACAGCATGAGGAGATATAGGGCTTTGATTTGTGACAAGGACGATCAACAACCACTCTTTGATGGTTCCACCAAGAAAAGGGTTCGGTTATTCTTTTGTTCTTTCAGTCCATCCATTTTATTCAGACTATATTGCTGCTAGTTAATTCCCTGGATAATAGAGACTAGAGAGATTGTTGACTAAAATTTATTTGTTAATGATCCTGCTACATGGATATACAAGTATAAAACAGATTTCCCACTGCTAATTACAGGAAAACCTTGATGTGTTGAGAAGGAGGAGTGTGCTGCTGCTGATTTCGGACCTCGAAATCTCGCCTGAAGACATTTCAATTCTGAAAACAATGTACAGTGAGGAGTGGCGGCAACCGGGAAGGCCAGATGGTCGGTATGAGGTTGTATGGCTCCCAATTGTGGGCAAAAACTCCCAGTGGAATGAAAAAAAAGAAACGCTGTTTGTGGATTTGAAGGAGATGATGCCATGGTACTCTGTCTATCACCCTTTTTTGGTAGATTTTGCAGTCATCAGGTACATCAAAGAGGTGTGGCACTTCAACAAGAAGCCCATTCTTGTGGCTTTGGATCAGCAAGGTAAAGTGGTCAACCTCAATGCAATCCATATGATGTGTATTTGGAGAAGCCTGGCTTTCCCTTTCACTAGCTCAAGGGAGGAAGAACTCTGGAAGCAAGAAACCTGGAATATCGATCTATTGGCAGACAGCATTGATCCAATGATCCAATCTTGGGTATCGCTTTGCTCTCTTGCTTGCATGTATAATAATCAAAAACGATCTCACAATTGCATCGACATCATCTACTACTACCAATTTCTCAGCAGAGATGGATTCAAATTTCCCAACTTGAAACTGATTTATAAACTAGCCAACAACCCGAGTGGTTTCAGAGGAATTTCATAAGCGCGTTATTAATTAATTGTTATTGCAGATGGGGCAAGACAAGTACATATGCTTGTACGGTGGGGAGGATATGGAGTGGATCCGTATATTCACCACAACTGCAAAACGTGTTGCGAACGAAGAAGCCAATATACAGCTAGAAATGCTGTACGTAGGGAAGAGCAGCCCCAGGGAGAAAGTTAGAAAAAACAATATTCTTATTCAGAGCGAGAAACTTAGCCATGTATTGCCAGACCTTACTTCGATCTGGTTCTTTTGGGTGAGGCTGGAGAGCATGTGGCATTCCAAATCCAAAGTGCAACACCAGGGGCCTGAAGAGAAAGACACAATCATGCACGAGATAATGACAATGCTCAGTTTCGATGGAAGTGATCAAGGATGGGCTGTGATCAGTAAGGGACGGGGTGAAATGGCCAGGGAAAGGGGAGACGCCATGTTCAGAGCTTTTGATGAGTACGGTGCATGGAGCGAAAACGCAACTGAAGAGGGCTTTGTGCCTGCAATGATTAAATACCTCCATGAACAACATAGTCCATCACACTGCAACCGTCTGATACTGCCGGGGACGACAGGGAACATCCAGGAGAGGGTTGTTTGTGCAGAATGTGGTCGTTCCATGGAGAAGTTCATCATGTATCGCTGCTGCACCGATTAAGAAGCAGGATGTGCTATTAACGTTTTCAATCACTACGCTTTTCCATTAATACTTATCCAGCCACGGCCGCCACTGCTGCTGCCGATACTATCTATGGTGTTGTTGCTGATTATGTCCTGGTGTGGAATTATCAAGGTGTTACGCGATCCACGATCTCCACAACTCCATCCATAAATCTCAATTCCACTTCCTTCACGCACGAGGAGGGCCATCATGCAAACTTCATGCACGAGGACGTGGACAACTATGTTAATTGCTTTCTGTTATTTGAATTCCAGTCAATTTACTTCCAGTCAATTTACTTCCAGTTATATGTACGTGCCTTGAATCGTGGCAACGTGTTTGATTGTTGTTATTGTTTGTAAAGGCTATTTATACAGCCTATTGCATTGAATAAAGGTATGGATTATCCCGCAACCAATTCTCAATCTTCTCTTCCTCTTCCCAGCTCAGTCTTTTTCTTACGTCCACTTAACACAAGGC
>CM063597.1:1410295-1431994 GCA_032356905.1 Salix exigua | reverse complement strand
TCAAAGCCAAGAAGCCTGAGCAAGTGCATGTTCCTTCCCTTCAATCTGGCTTTAATATGAACAATTTTATTCTATTTATTATCAATAATAAGCATTGATATGTATCTATTGTCCATTCTCAATTACAGTTCTTTCTGTAAATTTTAGGATAAAAATGGTGTAAATTAATAGCATACGGATTTTCTGTTCAGGCGGTCAGATTCAACATTGATTGCAGCATGGGAGCTCTCAAGTCTGGCATATAAGTTGAGCAGTATATGCACTCACCTCAGACGGCAGGTGGATTTGTGTCATCAACAAATGGGTACCTGATTTGTTTCTCGGGACAGATTTGGAAACCTATTTCCTAGTGATCAATGTGAAATCCATTATGAATTATTTTGACACCTCATCTTTTTGCAAAACTTGCAGAGGAAAAGATGCATCAGAAGCTGCTAAAAGTTTTCCAGGAGGTCCATCCTGATAACCAAGATGTCCTAGGAATATTATTGGCTACAAAGGATGAGTTACCACTCAAGAATTCCTCCACGCAACACAAGGTAATTACTATTTTTCCTAATAGTGTCTTCTTCGTCTGGCAATCCAACATCCACGCAAGAAGGGGGAAAAACAGAGAGAAAGAGAGAGTGAGCCAAGCCATGATGCTTAACGACACTTGATTCATGTAGTCTAAATGATTTCTGGCTCTAAAAATGTGAAGAGCAAATAGGTATAAAGTTTTTGGATTTGATCTTCGTTCTATCCACAACATCGCATCTGATACGATTTTCCTTGAGTTCATTTACAGCTAGGTGTATCTGAAGTGAAGGACAAGGTAGTTTTAATTTTGGTATCGAAGGCAGAGCTCCTTCCACTAGAGGGATTGCTTCTTCTGCTTGAGAGAACATATGAACATCATCACCACAAGAAGTTAGAGGGAAGTTATGATATTGTTTGGATTTCAGTTTCTGATACATGGACTGATTCTGAGAGGGACATGTTCGATTTTCTGTCAAACTCGCTGCCATGGTACTCAGTCCGGCGACCGTGGGTACTCTACTCAGCTGTTGTGAACTATATAAAACAAGAATGGGGCTACAAAAATGCCCCTCTTATTATAGTATTGGATTCACAAGGTATGGTCACAAACTCAAATGCAATGGATATGGTGTTCATCTGGGGTGCCAGAGCGTACCCCTTCTCATCTTCGAAAGAAGAACAGCTCTGGGACGAAGAGAATTGGACCCTGAAACTTCTGCTAGATGAAATTGACCCTCTATTAACCACCTGGGTATGATACTTGAATCTTCAATATGGTTGAATACTTAAGGAACTGCTTCAATCGCTTTTTCACTCATAAAATTGCATTGATCTCAGGTAGAAGAAGGAAGAAATATTTGCATTTATGGAAGTGACAACCTAGAATGGATTAGGGAATTCAATGCCAAATTTAAGGTAATCAGAAATGCTGGTGTGCAGCTTGAAATGGTGTATGCTGGCTGTAAAGACCTTAGCGAGCAAGTAAAACGCAAGTTAGCAGTTATCGGTGAAGAACTGCACAGAAACTTATTCACTTTCACAAAACTTCATTTCTTTTGGCTTCGGTTAGAGAGTATCAGAAGATCAAAACTCAAACTGGGACAAACAATCCATTCCGATGATCATATCTTGAAAGAGGTGTCGGCATTACTAGATACAGTAAACGAAGGGTGGGTCATAATCGGAAGAGGGAATACGGCAGACATCGTAAGACTTTCAGCTAGTGATGCAGTAAAATGGTTGGACAGGTTTCCAGAATGGGAAGAAAATGTGACAAAGTTAGGGTTCGTTTCAGCACTTAGAGCTGCCATTGATCCATCTCCTCCTCCTCCTCCTCCTCCAGGACCTTGCAATCATTCGAAAGTTGTTCCTTATGCAGAAGGGCTAACAGAAGATACTGTACTGTGTGAGAAGTGCATGCATCCCATGAAGAAGTACGTTGTTTATGAGTGAAATATCGAGATTTACAGAGCAAAAAAGCATCAAGCTATTTATTTTATTATGAATGTCCGACAATTTATTATGATCATCTAATTACAGATTGATGCCACTTGATTTTACAGTACACTTGATCATGCATGTTCTTAGTAAAAAGGAAAGTAACCTTGTTCTGTTAAATCTCTGTGATCTGTATAAAGATAATGAGAGCACAAAAAAAGGGTAGAAAAGGCGGCCTTCTACACGTTGCAGCTTTTGTTCCTCCGGATATAGGCTCCTCGATTAAATTAGTACGATGTGGACAGCAAACATGGTGGTTATTATAGTTGTTTTTAAAAGAAAAAACATATCTAAAAAAATTATTATTATTTTTTAAAAAAATTATATTTTATATCACCAAGTGATTTAAACACCTCCTTATAAAATAAAAGTTGGTATTATGCTAGCTTAGCTAATTAATTCATAGATGTTAAACCCGGCCAATATCAACTTAGAAAACTAAGGCTCGAAACTTAATTTAATTTCATCAATTAAGTTTTTAATTACCCGATTAGCATGATCTAAACTCGAATTAAATTAGGCCGGGTTTGAAAGATATTTTTTTAATAAATAATTTAAAACTTTTTAAAATTCAATTTAACATGGACAAGCTAAGTATCTCGGATTAATCTACTAGGGTCAGAACTATTAATTCAAAATCATCTATTTTTAAAAAAAGATCAACCAAGATTTTTATTTTTATTTTTATTTTCAATTTACATCCTAGTTAGTAACTTTTTATTTCCCCCTCGCTCGGTAAAGGTGTCTAAAGCCGTTGTGCCTTATTCCCACCTTCCTTGGGCTTCAAGTATAGAGAATTGACCTTCCTTGGGCTTCAAGTATTGAGAATTGACGGGACTTGCTTATTCTTTTCCTTTTCCACCTTATGCTTTGATTTTGGGTCCCCATTGCATTCTTTGGAATTTCATAAAGTTTGAGGTTGGATAAGATCAAAAATCATCTGGAGTGATCTATTTTTGATGGTCGACCTTTCATAATCAGACAGTTACAGGCACCAAGGATGATCGATGATGAGATTTGAATTTTAAATTTCTAGAACAGGATGATGATTGAAGAGTTGCATCTGATTTGGAGATTCATTTCATTTTTTTATTGAAATTTAAGCTTTTATTTTAAATTATTTATATATATTTGGATCAAATAGACTGTTATCAAAATTATTTTTAAAAAATTAAAAAAAATTATTTTTTCATATCATTTTCATATGTTGATGTAAAAAATAATTTGTAAAAAAAATATTATTTTAATATATTTTTCAACTTTATTCTCAAACAGTTACTTTGTGACTTTATAACCTTCTAATCAATTATAACCTTTTACTTGTTATTATACTCTGGTATATATATATTTTTTCATGTTTAAAAAAAATTACAGTGACCAGCGCTTGAGTAATTTTAATATGAACTAATAAAAATACCCTTTTAAGTCAATATAATAAATAATAATAATAATAATAATAAATGTATAAATTGATGCATGGATTTGAACTTGGATAAGCTTAGTTACATATTGAAATGCCCCATGTAACGCAACGCACATGAACATTAATAGTTTTTTGAAAGTATTATTGATTAAAGTGTATTTTTGTTAATTCATATTAAAACTATAATGTTTTGCCCGAATCACCATTAAATTTAACAGAAATAATTGATAAAGAGGTATATTGTAAAGAAAAAAACTAAATATTAATTATAATTAATTGTTTTTGTTTGTAAAGGATACGTGACTGATATAAAGGTATTTTGATAGGTTGATTTTTTTAATAATACGAAATAGTTTTGATACTTTATATTTGGTATAAAAGTTTAAAACTCTATATGTAAAACAAATCGATTAAGTTAAATTTAATTATGAGTTTTTGATGTTGTTGACTTCCTATTTTATCTAGGCCGATTTAAGGCACGATTAAAGCTTCTTTAGTTAATGAGTTTTAATTTTAAGTTGTCCGTATATTTAAAATATTTGTTCGGGTAAATGAATTAGTTGGAACATGATATGGAGTTTTCAACTTTGATTCAAAAGAAATTAGGAAAAAAAGAAAATGAGTAATTTAGTTTAGAAATTACATGTTTAGTCTCTCTATTTCTAAATCCATTTATAACTCGGTGATCCCTTCTGCAATTTTATATTTGTTTTATATTTATTTCATTTTTGAGAAATAAAAAGAAAAGAGAAAAGGAGCATATCTATAAGATGAAGAGATCTATAAGACCTTTTTTACAAGAAAAACAAATCCTATCGAACTAAGAAGGTAAAAAATCGTGATAAAAGGTTTGCTCTTATATTATTTCAAGTTTAAATTATATAATTATTAATATAATAATTATTGAAAACTTAAATGGTTATTAATTTCAGAACTTATTCCAATCACGATGGTAAAAATATGAGGTTAAGGGATTGTTTAATCATATTTTATACAATAAAAACTAATTTATATATTTATTTATTGTGAACGGATAAGATATGCTTTAATAATAGTGTATGACCTACCACAACGTCAGGAAAGAGACGCGTTATTATTAAAGGTGGTCTGGAAAACTGAGAAAACAAGGAGCATATAATTCTCTTGCATGCCTTTAACTTTAATGATGCAAGATTTCTTACGTCGTAAAAGACATAGAAACATTCGTCAGGGAAATTTCATAAACATTTTCTGTTTAACGTGCAACCATTTCAGAATAACACACGAACTTCTGTTTTACACACGGGAGCATGCAGCACAGATAACTGCTGGTGGATTGAATGCTAGCTGCCGCCTTCCATTGTGATATGATTAAGAGCAGTACTGCTGCCTTTTAATTTCTTCGTTTGTAAATATAATCTCGTTGAAATTTGAATTCCAGATCTTTCAGCGGGAGTACATTACATTAATTAACTAGCGTCAGCTGAGCTACAGCTCGTAAATGATCGGTATGTTTAAGAAAACGAAAGGAATTCAACTTCAGAGAGTCTCAGCAAACATCGCAGGGGCAATATTGCTGCCGAAACATAATTACTTCTGTTTTTTTACGGGTAAACCCTGTGTCAAGTGAAAAAGTAAGATACTAGATTTTTATAAAAGATACAGTTAAGTTAATGACTATAACTCAGGACTTATTGTGCATGGGAAGTGCAATTTGTAGATATAGATAAACGAGTGAAATCTTGATTCTCTTTTGGAGAAAACACACGTATTGTGTGATCTTTTACAGCATGTAACAGCTAGGCCTATAGAAAAACATTTAATTACTTTTTCATATCATTACATAACATCATTCTACGGAACTTTAGAGCATAAACCCTGACTGAAGCAAGGTATTAATTCTAGCTTCGACCTACCTATAAATACAGGTCTCGGATCAGCTAACCAAATCCATACCAACACAAGCTGTTCACTCCTCTCTCTTTCCCCTTAGAATTTGAATATATATATATAGTTTTCTTTGACATCAAAAGGCGCCGAGGCGTGAACACAACATGTTTACTTCATCTGATGACACGGCAATGATGAAGCAAATTCTGGCCACTCATGATCCTGATGGCCGTGGCCGTGAGTTTGCGGTGAAGCCTCTTCTTCATATTGTTGAGCACATTTTCCTCCGTGCCACCCCTGTCCCAGGCATAACCAGCATTGATCAGCACCAAGTATATATACACAACCAGTAGCAGTGCTTCTTGCATGCTATATTTTTATTTGCCTATTATATATATATTGATATAATAATTTATTCAGCATTATTATGTTTCTGATCATCACCGGTGATATTTTAGGGAGCTCATCAAGCTCAACTTGATGAATTGGAAGAGGAGGCTTATGATACGATCGAGATGTTGTCTTATAATATCAACAAGATTTCCTGCGAGGTTAGTTTGTTATAAGTTTATTGAAAGTGTTTAAAAGAAGAAAAAACAAAAACAGGGGAAAACAGAATAGAATACCAGAAATTGATTTGCACAGTAGCTGTTTTTACAATTCACAAATCTTGAATTAATTGCTGTAATTAATTGATTAAAAACTGAATTGCAACCTTACAATTTATAGGGAAGAAAGTTAATCATGACAGTCATGATATGAAATTCATTATCATGTAACAAGTTGCCACAAAGACACATTCAAAAAAACACTATACAAACCACTAAGTATAAAGTGAGCTTAATGTAGTACACTACACAGACCACTAAGTATAAAGTGAGCTTAATGTGGTGCACTATACTAACCACTAAGCATAATTTCAAAGACAAAGACAATGACTAAAACATAATTAATCAAACAATTCAGGACTAAAATAAATAACTAACATTTATTTTTATTTTTATAAAGACACTTATGAATACGCTGATTTTTTTTTCCAACAGATGTCCTGCAAGTGTTCTGGAGGTGGAGATGCGCATGCAACGACTGTGGCAATATTCAACTTGGTATCAAACTACGATTGGGACGAGAAGGTGGTGCTAGCGTTGGCCGGATTAGCCGTGAACTATGGGGAGTTCTGGCTTTTCGCCCAGCTTTACCTTACAAACCCACTAGCTAAAGCGGTTGCATTTCTGAAACAATTGCCGGATATAATTGAACGAGCTGAAAATCTGAAACCCAAGTTTGAGGCACTCACCGGCCTTATCAGAGCCATGATGGATGTGGCTAAATGCATTGTCGAGTTCAAGAAGCTTCCGTCTCAATACATCACCCCAGACACTCCAGAAATGTTAACTGCCACTGCGCATATCCCCACTGCTGTTTACTTGACCATCAGGAGTATGGTGGCTTGCGCATCACAAATTATGGGCCTTATTGGCATGGGACATGAGTATGTGTTTCCTTCTCCATGATAAATTTAATTTCTCAATGATTTTGCCCCGTTCCCAGCCAATATGCAAAATGCATGGGCTTGTATTGATTAGAAATATTTTGCACCGTGCATGAAAAGCAGCCAAAAGTAGAGTGAAAGGGTGCTAAATTTTGCTTTTGCATCTCACGATCTTCTGCTCCGCATGCAGGTACACAGAATCCACAGCAGAGGATTGGGAGCTATCAGGCATGGCCCACAGGGTTAATAGTATTAACATCCATCTGACGAAGCAGCTCACTCTTTGTATTAAACACATAGGTGAGTCCGAGCCCACTCAAATAATTGTAATTCATATCAAACAGCATATTATATATTATTCACCATTTTCAAAAACTATGTTTTTATGCAAAATACATGCTCGATGGTGATAACTATTGATCTCTTTGTGGCCCAGATGAGAAAAGACATATTGAAGTATTTCAGATACTTGGGAGCCTGTTCGAAGCTTTCCACATTGACAACATGAAGATTCTTAAGGCTTTGATTTATGCCAAGGACGATGTACTACCACTCTTTGATGGTTCCGCCAAGAAAAGGGTTCGGCTATTCTTCTGTTCTTTCAGTCCATTTTATTCAGACTATATATTGCTGCTAGTTAATTCCCTGGATAATAGAGACTAGAGAGATTGTTGAATAAAAATTATTTGTTAATGCTCCTGCTACATGGATATACAAGTATAAAACAGATTTCTCACTGCTAATTACAGGAAAAACTTGATGTGTTGAGAAGGAGGAGTGTGCTGCTGCTGATTTCGGACCTCGAAATCTCGCTTGATGACCTTTCAATTCTGAAAAAAATGTACAGTGAGGAGCGGCGGCAACCGGGAAGGCCATATGATCAGTATGAGGTTGTATGGCTCCCAATTGCGGACAACCCCACCCAGTTGGATAAATCAGAAGAAAAGCTGTTTGTGGATTTTAAGGAGATGATGCCATGGTACTCTGTCTCTCACCCTTCATTGCTAGATTTTGCAGTCATCAGGTACATCAAAGAGGTGTGGCACTTCAACAAGAAGCCCATTCTTGTGGCCTTGGATCAGCAAGGTAAAGTGGTCAACCTCAATGCAATCCATATGATGTGTATTTGGAGAAGCCAGGCTTTCCCTTTCACTAGCTCAAGGGAGGAAGAACTCTGGAAGCAAGAAACCTGGAAAATCGATCTATTGGCAGACAGCATTGATCCAAAGATCCAATCTTGGGTATCGCTTTGTTCTCTTGCTTGCATGTATAATAATCAAAAACGATCTCACCAATGCATCGACATCATCTTCTACTTCCAATTTCTCAGCAGAGATGGATTCAAATTTCCTAACTTGAAACTGATTTATAAACTAGCCAACAACCCGAGTGGTGCAGAGGAATTTCATAAGCGCGTTATTAATTAATTGTTATTTCAGATGGAGCAAGACAAGTACATATGCTTGTATGGTGGGGAGGATATGGAGTGGATCCGTAAATTCACCACGACTGCAAAACGTGTTGCGAACGAAGAAGCCAATATACAGCTAGAAATGCTGTACGTTGGGAACAGCAGCCCCAGGGAGAAAGTTAGAAAAAACAACATTCTTATTCAGAGCGAGAAACTTAGCCATGTATTGCCAGACCTTACTTCGATCTGGTTCTTTTGGGTGAGGCTGGAGAGCATGTGGCATTCCAAATCCAAAGTGCAACACCAGGGGCCTGAAGAGAAAGACACAATCATGCAGGAGATAATGACAATGCTCAGTTTCGATGGAAGTGATCAAGGATGGGCTGTGATCAGTAAGGGACGGGGTGAAATGGCCAGGGAAAGGGGAGACGCCATGTTGAGAGCTTTTGATGAGTTCGGTGCATGGAGCGAAAACGCAACTGAAGAGGGCTTTGTGCCTGCAATGATTAAATACCTCCATGAACAACATAGTCCATCCCACTGCAACCGTCTGATACTGCCGGGGACGACAGGGAACATCAAGGAGAGGGTTGTTTGTGCAGAATGTGGTCGTTCCATGGAGAAGTTCATCATGTATCGCTGCTGCACCGATTAAGAAGCAGGGCTCTTTACGTTTTCAATCACTACGCTTTTCCATTAATACTTATCCAGCCACGGCCGCCACTGCTGCTGCCGATACTATCTATGGTGTTGTTGCTGAATATGTCCTGGTGTGGAATTATCAAGGCTTTTCAATTACTATTATGTTAATTGCATTGTAATATGATGCTTATAATTAATATGAGTGTGGTTTGCAGTAACATCTCTGGCCTCTCTACATATCCGTTTTGCTTTTACCACTCATCAGAAGTTCAACTGTCAATTAGAGCATGTCCCGAGGCCTCGGCGACAATGATTTGGGTTCGAACAACGCCATCGGAAACGTTAAGGATTCGAGTCAACACTCGAAACCCTTCACTAAACAGCGGTAGCTGGTTCCAACTTTTTATTACAAGGGACATTTTTAATCTCTGGGAAATAAAAACAAACTAAGACTAGAAGACAAAAGACCAGATCGAAAAACACATACAGGGATGTACCAGGAGACAGGTAACACGGCGCTGGAAACTGAACACCGTGCTGTTTAATACTGGTATTAATATCAATTAATTTATGCTTCGGAAACATGAATTTCTCCCACTGTTAATTACAAGGGAGAGTTCACCAGTAGGAAGCAACAGCAAAATAAACACATTCTCATTCAAAATAGAAATTGATTAAAAATGTTGCAACCCAGCCATGAAACAAACCACGATTTTCCAAAGAAACGCAGCATGAATTATATGCATATATATATATATATATATATGGAAGGGTTTGGGATTGCAATAAATGTACGCTTCCGTTGACACGTCCTCCCGGATCTGTAAAAGCCATTGAAGAACGCAACGCCTATCGAAAGGGATCGACAGAAAAAAAGTAGAAAAAAGAAGGAACAAGATCAAGAAACAAGAATAAACTGAGACCTAGAACAGGATGAACAACACGGAGAGGGGGAGGGGGCGCCGCTAGGGATTCCTATGATTCATGTGGTGCAGGTGCTAGGGGTTTTATTTATAAAGCGTGGATGTGATTTTCTTTTCGTAACATGACAAGAATGCCCCTCAAGCCAAGGCCCAGAATGATACTTAATGGAAGCCTACACTAGCATGCCCGAGTAGGATTTCTCTTAAGAGCAACGGATGGGCTTCGCAAGCCCGTATTCCCTTGGCACGTGGGTTCGGGTTGGGTTGGGATAAGACCTCCTTGTATTTTGAAATCACTAAAAAAAATAACGGGGGTTTATTGTAACTCTACTCATAAAAAACTATTCATTTGAATAATATTTTTCTATTTTTTTGGATTTTTTTTTTTAAAATATAATTGAATTTTATCCTTCAAAATTAGATTTATTTGTGGTTAAATTTCATAATTATTTTTTATACAAGTTAATTAATCTCATCATCATCGAACTACAAATTTGATAGGTTAACTTTGTTTATTTTATTTTATTTTTATAATTGACTTTTTTATCAATCTCATTAACGAAAAAACACAAGATGAAGAGGTTTAATTTCACCTCTCCTCGCAATCATTATTCACTATAATAAAAAAAATTCTTTGATTTTTTTTTAATTTATGCTGTTTTATATTAAATTTTATCTTTCAATATTATATTTATTTTGATTTGGACTTTATTACTTGTTATGTTGTTATCTTATTTTTATGATTTAAGCCATGTTTGTTTGCTGGAAAGTGGTTTTCTTTTGAAAAGTGAATTCCGATGTTTGGCAGTGTTATGCAAAATGAACTGAAAAACATTTTCCAGTATTTGTTTGTGTTATAAAAAATGAACTAATAATTATTATTTTTTCAAGTTTATTAAAATAATGAGGAACAAATCTTACAAATTAAAAAGTTGAATGAGAATATGAATTCCGAGAAAAAAACACAACCTTAAACTACAAACTTCATGAGTTATAGATAAAATTTCATTAATATATATAGATAGAGAGATAGATATAAAACAATTAAAACAAATGAGGTGAGGCGCTCTTGGACGGTTGGACCTGGTTGTCATGCCCAACACCTAGACTAGCTAAGAATTATCTAAAAATCCTAAATTTTAGCATTCGGTGTGTTCGAAAAACAAGGTTTATTTTTTATCTCAAAACCTGTTTTCAACTCATTTTTACCCAAACACACATAGGAAACAGCCTAGAAACCTTGTTAAGGCAATTTATATCTTACAAAAACAAAAACAATAACAATTAGTCCAGAAACTGAAATCAACAAGACATCACAAATCTTTTAGATTTTTTTGTTTTGTTTTGTTTTTTCAAGGTAAAAGAACACTTGGGTGTAACCCATCTCAATGTATGGAACCATTTGAAGTAAAAATTAATCATTTTGGTGGCTTGAATCTTTCTTAACGCCAGCTTTGTCTTTTTAAAGTTGAAATGCAACAACCCTTTTTCTCTCTTGCACCAAAACAAATACTAAAATAAAAAAAAAATAAAGTTTGGTACCATAATGTTGTTTTCAGAAAATATTATAGGGATTGATTATAGGGGCAAAAATTATATTTTTAAACCAATTGCAGACATGCTATTTATTTTACTTGGAATTTTTTATTTTGATATCTTGTCTTTCAATTCAACCCTTACCCCAAGAAAACATGTAATTAAAAAAACACAAGCTTATTTTTTGTTATGTTAAAGCACTATAATAGGAATTTTAGCACCAAAAACTCTGGAACCGAATTATTCTCATGTGGTATAAAAAAAAACATTATCTAGCATAGACGAATTGAATCAAATAAAATAAAATAAAATAAAATAAATATTACGGATGAGTGGTTTTTTAAAACATTATTTAAACTTTTATCACAAGTATAAACAAATAAAAAAGGAGTTCATATTTTTTTAGTTTAACATGAGATACAAAATTGCAAGCACTAGTCTTGTAGCATTCAATCTATCAGCTACTTCAAAATAATAATAAATCAAGGCCAGTTTGGATGAGCTGAAAAATTTGCCCCCCTTCTAAATTTTATGACACTCCTTCGCCGCAGGTAACGATGTACATATGCTTCGTGGACGTGGAGTACTTGACAAAGTTTTTATTTTACTATTAAATATTTTACGATGTTTGTTTTAATGTATTGATGTTAAAAAAAATTAAAAATATTTTAATATATTTTGAAATAAAAACAATATATATTTGAAAAAATAGTATGCACCACAATTTCAAACACCCCTTTATTATAGTTAATTAAATATTCGTGAACAATTCAAACTTCGACCCTCTCGTAGATCCATGTCGGCTACTTTCCATGCAACTTGTTGTATAGTCTCGTGAAAAGCGGAAACGTGCATGTATCGTTCGGCCCAATGTGCGAAACTGCTGTCTTTTTTCGTCTTAACGATCAGGTCAACTGAATGAAATATTCTCAAAATTCATTGACTAAACGAACGAGATGTTCTCAGAGTTCTTAAGAGCATGAGAAGACAGCAATCCATTTTCTCCGACCATGCCCTGGTCCCAATAGCAAGTCTCTCTTGAATTTATCTTCTCTGCGATTTACAATTTGTGGGAGACAGCTCAGGATTCCGACTACAATATTGGCTAGTTCCGGTGACGCTCTCCTTGTGAATCGGAGCACGGGACGAAATATTAAAAAAAAAAAAAAAACAGTTCAAGAGAGCTGGATCACAAGGGTCTTTTATTTTCATTTTTATTTTTATTTTCTGTATCAGTGAAGGCGGAGAAACCATCATAGATTTTGGAGCAAAGCTTTTCGGACAGCTTTACATTGTACATAAGTCCAAGATGCGAGGGATAAAATATTACAGTCATCATCTTCCCCAACAGAACAGTGAGCGCTCAAGTTCAAAAAAAAGTTTCTTCATGCTGGCTGTCGTGTTTCAAAATTAAATCTCTTTCTAGATGGATCACAAGGGTCTGTGGGGAGAGCTTTTATTTTTATTTTTATTTTTATTTTTATTTTCTGTAGCGGTGAAGGCATGCAGAGAAACCATCATAGATTTTGGAGCAAAGCTTTTCGGACAGCTTTACATTGTACACAAGTCCAAGATGCGAGAGATAAAATATTACAGTCATCATCTTCCCCAACAGAAGAGTGAGCGCTCAAGTTGGCAAGTTGGGTGTGCAAGTTGGAAAACGCAATCCCTGTCCAAGCAGTAGCTGTCGTCGGCACTACCAATGACAGCATTTTCTCAAAATAATTTTAGCAAGAATAATTATATATGAATCAATATACATATTTGTTTTATAAAAAAATTAATAATGAATATTAAATAAGAATAATATTTCTTTACATAATTATTTAAAATAAGTATTCTTTATTTTTTATACATCCACTATTTAGACTCAATTTGTTTTTAGATTTTATTTTTTAATTGAAACTTGCTTTTCACATCACCATATGTATTTATTTAAAAAACATTGTTTTTGATAGAAAAAGAAAAACATGTTTTAATATGTTAAAAGAATCATGAATAAAAAAGGTGAATTTTACTGAAAATATATATTTATTTTTACTTGAGAATTTAAATCATTACAGCTCTAATAATATTTGATTTTTACCATAGTTTTAAATATGACCAGCATGAAAGGAAAAAAAAACACTAGTAAATTATAGAACTTAAAGTTACAAATTGATCAATCGAGGAACCTCCCAATTAGCTAAGCAATTAACTATACGAGGACCACCAAGGGACATGGCCCAGTGGTGTGAGGAGGCCTTCCCACAATCGAACTCATGGTTCGAGTCCCAGTGGGAGGGTATCTTCTCCCAATTTTCTTGAGTCATTTCCTGTATGTTACGTTTGTCACTCTCGCGGTGCCTTACATTTTCATTTGACTTGCAGGATATTCAAGTGAGCTCGGGGAATAATCGAGGTGCGCGTAATCTGACCCGGACACCCCGGTCATCAAAAAAAAAAAAACTATACGAGGGTGCCGTGAGATGGTCCGATGGCCATCAACTCTGCTGGCCGGACACTTAATTATGCCGAAGGCCATTATTTTAATTAACTACCACCACTTTTTAAAGGAAATTCTTCGAAAAGATCATTAGTTGCCGAAGAACCTATTAATTATAGCATCTACGAGGTCTTTTATTTGATCTAGGAACCGATTTACATTACATTTTAAAAGTATTTAAAAATAGATTTGTTTTTTATTTTATTTTTATGTTTTAAAATATTTTTTATTTTCATGAATTAATGTCAAAAATATTTTATTTTCTAAAATATTATTTAATATACTTATAAATAAAAATATTTTCAGAAACAAATGTCACTCCCAAGATTTCAGTCTTTACGATATATTTTTTTATCATTGCAATTTCCTAATTTCGCTCCTCGAAGGACAAAAACATATTGCAGTCTTACCGTTTCTAACTTCGTCTCCCAGCAAAATAATCAGCTTCTTATGTCCCTCACTCGTTCATTCCTGCGAGACCACCACATGAGGAGAAGACACTGCCACTACGCCGAGGCTCGACATCATATTTAACTAAACTAGTGAACACTTGAAATTCGAAAGATATTTTGCTCTTTCTTGTCCCGTCTGACAATGTGATTGCATCACTCACCGTGTAGTTTTGCCGTTACTTTTATTTTCTTCTCTGAGCGCCCTTTCTCCATCCCTCGGAATAAGAAGCAAGCAAAGACGAAGCATGTACGATTCACTTCATCTTTTTCTTTTGCTGCTATTTTGCCTTTGTCAGTGAAAGCCAAGACACGCAGTCAAACTGATTCTCTAATGTATGATCAATCATTAAAGAAACAGATTCAAGAGTATTTGAATTACAGCACAAGCTTTTATAATTCATCTTTTTTGTCGAATATTTTTTGTCACCGAAGCTTTGTTCTGTGCGCGACTGTGTGTGCAGGAAAAACCTTAAAAATAAAGGAATTAGCTTAATTTATATGTACTAATGTAGGATTATATAGCGCGTGCTTGTTTCATATCTATATTTTATAGTATTTCATGCTTTAGTCCCTTGAAAGTAAACTATGGAAAAAGTGCAAAGTGAAGGTCTCGGACTTGCTTGATTCCTGCAATCAGTGAGAAAAATCTTTTAGCAAGAAACGCTTCTGTTAGTGGTCTCCAAGGAAAAGAAGCTGTAGCCCGATCCTTCTTTCAGATATGGCCTAATTATGCAGATTGTGTTCGTTTGCTCAATCTGAACCCATCTTTTTCAACTAATTGTATAATAATTATAAGGCCATGCAACCACATGTTGCTTATCTTAACCACCTGTGAGCACTCAGCCTTCAATTCACCATCACTTGGGTCATGAACTTGTTTGGCAATGACTGTTGTCCCCAGAATTCTTCGATGCCTTCAGAAGATGATATTCTGATAAAGAAGCTGCTGTTGACGCATGATCCTGATGGTCGTAGCCTAGATTCTGAGCTACTGCTTCGTGCAATGGAGAATGTCATGTGCCATGCTGCTGCATCCCAAGTACTTCAGACAACTAAACTTCCCTGCACTTTTAAGCAGTTTTTTATCTTTCATTTTCACCCTAACTAACGTGGTTTAGAAACTAGTGCAATTGATTTTCAGAGATTTATGAGGCAATGTTTGGATGAAGACATATCATATTTTCTCAAACAAACAAAAACGAAAACGAAAAGAATGGTTTTCTTGTTTTCCTGGGGGCAGGTTTTGGTTATCTCCATGGAAAGTTATTCAAAGAAGCCTGGCAGAATGAGCTGTAGGAATTGACATCTTATTTCTGATTGCAACATGTTCATCATTATGTATGGAAGTAGAAGACTAGTTATGAAAGTTTATGTATCAACAATTTACTTATCATAATCAACATCTAGCTTTAGCTTTCAACTTCATCGCATGAAAGATTTGATTTTTGTTGGATTTCATTAGAGGACCTCCACCCCGTAGCAACGGTACTGTCGCTGACACGCCGAAATGGATACCATTGGCAGAGTTAAGCGGCATTTTGAACATTAATTCAAATTTAGTTCCACTTTCAGGTCTGTGGTTTTCATATTGATGCCATCGCAAAGGATGATGTAAGGGACATTGAAGTGGTTGGATCACAAGAAACACTGGCACAGATCATCGACAGCATTAAGATTGAGGTAATCGTTTCCTCGCCCCATTTTTCTTTCCTTCAAACATGCAAGAAAGCCGACATTTTGAAGCTTCCTCTTTTTTCTATTCGTTATTAAAGATGCTTCGCAAACATCCTGGCAAGGAAAACCTGCATACGAGAACGATGATCTTGTTCGATGTACTTGGAAATTATAGGTGGGATGTCAAAATGGTATTAACACTTGCGGCCTTTGCAGCAGCCTTCGGTGAGTTTTGCAACTAATGCAGCAATGCCCTTGTAATCCCTTGGCAGTATCAGTCTCCATGCTGAAGCATCTGCCAAGAAACTTGAGCACATTGAAGCCTCAATTTAAGGCCTTGAGCTTGTTAGTCCGGACAGCCATGGATGTTACCAAGTGCATAATAAAGCTTGAAGGGCTTCCCTTTAGATATGCTCGGCTGGATGATGAAACAATGGTCATTGCAAAGTCTTGGATCTATGTAGCTACTTACTGGGTCACAAGAAGCATGGTGGCATGTGTTGAAATCTGGAAATTATGATTCCAGACCTGCACAGGAGTACAAGCTGAAGGAGATGATCACAAAGCTGAAGGAGATGAAGAATTAAAGCATTGAAGACATTGTAATCACGTTTATTATGTTCTGTTCTTAATTCATTCTTTTAATTGTCAAGTAGTCAAACTTTGGTAGAAATTGACTTTGTCGAATGTTGACTAAGTCTTTTCTGATTTCTTGAATTATAGCCGTTGTAATGTTTTGATGCTTATAAATAAAGTTTATGGGATGGCAGTAACCATACGAATCTATTCTGCCAATGTTTCTTTGTTCTTTCTGTCCAAATTGTCAAAAATCCTGAGTTCATAATTTCTGGAAATTTTCCTTCTCAGTTCTTGATCTCTACAGTAACCGTTCTTCAGAAATTTTACAACTTGTCCGTACAGATTTGAACAGTACTTGTTCATATCTGAAATTTGAGTTTTTATTCAGAATTTCAATATGGTATCAGAGCAGAATAGGTCTTAGAAAGGGATTTGTTTCTAAACACGAGTGAATCAAAAAAAAAAAAAAGTGAGCTTGTTCAAGATTAAAGAAAATCTTGAAAGGGAAAACAGAGGTTTATTTTCCAGAAAAATTTAGTGTTCTTAAAAATCAAGAAATCAGTCTTTCTTTGATTTGTTCTCAACAAAAGGGTAATCAATTGACTGTGATTATCAGTTGATATCCTTGTTCTTTGTTCTGCAAAAGAAAATCATCAAGAAAGAAAGGAATCCGAAGCTGACAAGAATGGACTCCTCATTCTCATCCAAATCACCAGTCTTCACAGGCACCAACTATGGTGTTTGGGCTGTGAAGATGACCACATACCTTAGAGCCTTTGACCTGTGGGAAGTAGTGGAAACAAACAAGAATCCAACACCTTTGAGCAACAATCCTACAGTAGCTCAGATTAAATACTTTAATGAAGAAAAAGCCAAGAAATTCAAGGCACTCACATGCATATACAATGCAGTGAGTGAGGAGATCTTTACCAGAATTATGGCATGTGAGAGTGCAAAAGAGGCATGGGAAAAATTAAAGGCAGAGTTTCAAGGAGACGAAAAATCTAGGAGAATGCAGATTTTGACCTTGAAGAGACAATTTGAAAGCTTAAGAATGAAGGAAACCGACATCATCAAAGAGTTTTCTTCAAACATATCCAAGATAGTTAATCAAATGACACTACTTGGGGAAGAAATCCAAGAGTCCAGAGTAGTGGAAAAAGTGCTTGTCAGCTTGCCAGAAAAATTTGAAACAAAAATATGCTCTTTAGAAGACTCAAAGGACTTCACCTCAATGAGTCTTCAAGAATTGATCAATGCCTTGCAGGCTGTGGAACAAAGGCAGGCATTCAGGCAAAAGCATACAAGTGAAGAAGCCTTTGCTGTTGGATTCAAAGGCAAGACAAAATACCAGAATTCTCGAATTCTCGAGTTCACGAGTGTTCTTCGAGAACCCGGAAAATAGAGCAAAATCTGTAAACCTTGGCGGAATAAAAGTCGGCGTAACAACCAAAACCATGCCAACAAATTCAACTCAAAAGGAAAAGAAAAGAGAGAACAATTTCCCACATGTAGATACTGCCAAAAGACAAATCACTTGGAGTCTTGGTGTTGGCTGAAAAATGCTCAGTGCAGGAAGTGTAAGCAATACGGCCACATTGAGAAATTTTGCAAAAACAACACTACAAGCCAAGCTCATAGTGCTGAAGTGGAGGAGCCTAAAGAAGAACTTCTATTCACAGCCACTGAAACACACCAATGCAGCAAAACAGAGGTAAGTAATCTAACTTGGTTAATTGATAGTGGATGTTCAAACCACATGTCTGCTGAATTGAGCTTGTTTGAAAATCTTGATGCAAACTATAAATCTAGGGTCAAAGTAGCTAATGGGCAGTATGTAGGTGTTGAGGGTAAAGGTGAGGTTAAAATTGATACACTAGCTGGTTTAAAGAAGTTTGAAAACATTCTATATGTTCCTGAAATTGATCAAAACCTCATTAGTGTAGGCCAACTACTTGAGGAAAATTTCTCATTATTGTTCTTAAATGGAATCTGCACGATCAAGGATGATCAAGGTGTCATCTTATTCACTGCAAAAATGTCTAATAGATGTTTTAGTATAGAAAAACAACTAGAACACATAGGCATGAACACAAGCACAACTGAAAATTCTGTTTTATGGCATAAACGTATGGGACATGTTAACTATGTGTCCCTAAAGAAAATGGCAGAATTAAAGCTAGTAGAGGGACTACCAACCATACATGAACTCAATGGGATTTGTGAAGCATGTCAACTGGGAAAACAGGCTAGAATTAAGTTCAACAAATCATCAAATAGGTCTCATTAGCAAACTACAACTGGTGCACTCGGATGTGTGTGGTCCAATGCACAATGAATCCCTTAATGGTGCTAGATATTTTGTGCTTTTTATAGATGACTTTAGCAGGTATAGCTGGGTGTATTTTCTCAAAAATAAAAGTGATGTGTTTGAGATTTTTCTGAAATTTAAGGCAGCTGTTGAAAAGGAGTCAAACTGCTCCTTGAAAACCTTTAGAACAGACAATGGGGGGGAATTTACCTCCCATAAATTCAAGGAATACCTTGCTAAAGAAGGTATTAAACATCAGCTCACTGTCCCCTACACCCCACAACAAAATGGGGTGTGTGAGAGAAGAAATAGGACTCTCATGGAGATGGCAAGATGCCTTCTCTATGAGAAGAAATTGCCCCTAAAGTTTTGGGCAGAGGCTGTCAACACAGCCTCTTATATTTTGAATAGGTTAAGCTCGAGATCAATAGGGGACACAACCCCTTTTGAAGAATGGTTTGAAGCTAAACCAAAATTAGACCATTTAAAAATCTTTGGAAGTCCCTGTTATGTGCTGCAACCAGACTTTAAAAGAAAGAAATTAGATCAGAAGGCTGAAATAGGAATCCTCATAGGATATAGCTCAAACACAAATGGATATAAAGTGTTTGACTTAAAATCAAACTCAGCCATAATAGCAAGAAATATAAAAGTGGCTGAAGAACAAACCTGGAATTGGGAAACAGAAAAACTAGTTGAAGACAGTTTGAATCTGTCAGATGAACTAGAATCTTCAACTGAACCTGATGATCAATCAGTTGGAGATATAGATAACATAGAAGAAATTCTAGATGAAGATGAAGATCAACCAGTAAGGGGAACTAGGTCCCTAAGTGACATCTACAATAGGTGCAATTTAGCCACCACTGAACCCACGAATATAGAAGAAGCAATGGGGTCTAAACCGTGGGTGGCAGCAATGAAAGAAGAATTAAATATGATAGAGAAAAATCAGACTTGGACCTTAGTTGACAGACCTAAACACAGAAAAGTAATAGGTGTTAGGTGGATATTCAAAACTATATTGAATCCTGATGGGAGTTTAAACAAAAATAAAGCTAGATTGGTAGTCAAAGGCTATGCACAAGAGCAAGGCATTGACTACCAAGACACATTTGCACCTGTCTCTAGAATGGATACCATAAAGTTGTTGCTCATGTTAGCCTCTCAAAAGGGATGGTTGGTTTGGCAAATGGATGTCAAATCTGCCTTCCTAAATGGTACATTAGCTGAAGAAATATATGTGGAACAACCACAAGGATTTGAGGATGAATCAAACTTGAACAAAGTCTACTTATTAAAGAAGGCTTTGTATGGACTAAAACAAGCTCCTAGAGCTTGGTATAGCAAGTTGGATGAATATCTAACAAGTCTAGGATTTGAAAAAAGTTTAAATGAGGCCACCTTATATGTTAAGAAAGTTGGGGATCAAATCTTAATAATATCTGTTTATGTTGATGATTTGTTAATAACGGGTAACAATGAGCAGTTTATAGGTGAATTCAAGGAAAACATGAAAAACAAATTTGAAATGAATGATCTAGGTTTATTAGCACACTTTCTAGGAATGGAAATTTCTCAAACTAAGAAAGGGTGCTTTGTGTGCCAAAAACAATTCATAAGTAAATTGCTTAACAGGTTTGCAATGGAAAATTGCAAACCTGTCAGCACACCTATGGTGTTAGGAATGAAATTGATGAAAATAGATGGGTCACCGAGTGCAGATGGAAGGATTTTCAGAAGTCTAATTGGGAGCCTGTTATACTTGTCTTCAACACGTCCAGACATTGTATTTACAGTAAACTATCTCTCAAGATTCATGCAAAACCCCACTCAAATACACTACACAGCTGCAAAAAGAGTCTTAAGATACTTGAAAGGCACAGTGGACTTAGGAGTATATTTTAGCAGCATAAACACAGTGAATTTAAAAGGTTTTTGTGATAGTGATTGGGCTGGGAGTGATGAAGAAATGGTAAGCACCTCAGGTTATTGTTTTACAATAGGTGAGTGTATTTTTTGCTGGAATTCTAAGAAGCAACAAGTTGTTGCACACTCCACGGCAGAGGCAGAGTATATCTCTGCATATGTAGCTGCCAACCAGTTGGTTTGGCTAAGAAAGGTTCTAAAAGATTTAGATTGTGAACAAATAGAACCTACTGATCTTTTCTGTGATAACATGTCAGCTATAGCTATCTCAAAAAATTCAGTGTTCCATGATAGAACAAAGCACATGAAAATTAAGTTTCATGCTCTTCGGCAATTCCAACAAGAAGGTGAGTTGATCATGAAGTATTGTAGCACTAATGAGCAACTAGCGATTTGTTCACCAAGTCACTAGCAAAAGAAAGATTCGTGGAGCTCGTAAATATGGTAGGAATGCTGCACTCGAGAATCAAGGGGGAATGTTGAAATCTGGAAATTATGATTCCAGACCTGCACAGAAGTTCAAGCTGAAGGAGATGATCACAAAGCTGAAGGAGATGAAGAATTAAAGCATTGAAGACATTGTAATCACGTTTATTATGTTCTGTTCTTAATTCATTCTTTTAATTGTCAAGTAGTCAAACTTTGGTAGAAATTGACTTTGTCGAATGTTGACTAAGTCTTTTCTGATTTCTTGAATTATAGCCGTTGTAATGTTTTGATGCTTATAAATAAAGTTTATGGGATGGCAGTAACCATACGAATCTATTCTGCCAATGTTTCTTTGTTCTTTCTGTCCAAATTGTCAAAAATCCTGAGTTCATAATTTCTGGAAATTTTCCTTCTCAGTTCTTGATCTCTACAGTAACCGTTCTTCAGAAATTTTACAACTTGTCCGTACAGATTTGAACAGTACTTGTTCATATCTGAAATTTGAGCTTTTCTGAAGAATTTCAATAG